>WEDG01001181.1:0-50149 GCA_017591395.1 Schistocephalus solidus | reverse complement strand
CCCGGAGATAGCCTTATCTTCTCCCTCCATATATATATATATATATATATATATATATATATATATATATATATATATTAACAACTGGTTTAATGGCTGATAATTCATGCCGACTCTGTACATCCGCAGCTTTCTCTGAAATCACAGATTACTTTCTGTGTCGAGGTTCCAAAAGAGAGGTTTCACGAAGCTTTATAATGAAACGTCACTTGGCTTTGATCGAAGCATCGTTAAAGTCGTATAGCATTAATATTTTAAGAACATGGTTTTGATGTACTCACTAAAACATTGTTTGGCGCATGAAGTTATACTTTGCCTACCGTTAACTGTCGTCTTAAATTCGTACGAAAAACTGGTCTTAATTCGTCAAAACCAGATTTCTCAGGTCATGCCAAAGTATTTCATCCATCCTAGTTTACCTCAAATTTACCGACGTTGCATTTAATTTTTGGCTAAACAAGTTATTTTGATGAACGCGAGCAGCTGTTTACAATAACTAGCTAGCCAAATCAAGATAAAAGAAGCTTAACTAGTATTCTCATACCTGTATTTGAATTATATTCTTGAACCTGGATCTTCAAACGTATTGTTTAACTGTGTTTGCTATGATATTAACATTTTTACCTCATTTCTTGCCTTTGCTTAGCATTAAAAATTAAAGCCGTCATAATGTTAGGTAGCAGGAGCCTACAGGGCATTGCTGTTCCACAATCTATCAGTTGATGCGGAGTTGTGTTAATTAACCCAACTTCTTACGTACTTACGTATAAAAAGAACCACCCACTGCCCTTCGATCCAACCACCCTAGATCTGAGTTTTTATCGTGATAATTATTGTGTCAATTTGTTATCTGCAAACCGATGCTTTCATTGACGGTGTATTTATGCAGTAGAACGTAGATGTCACCCATAAAACGAGGAATCACCTCGTCCATATGCATATAAAATTCAGCTAACCTGCCTAACACTTACGACGTTTTTTTCACATAAACCCTATTATTTTGCACTTGGGGTGGTAAAAATATTCAGTAGTCAAAAAGTTTCAGAAGTAAAGCCCACTTCTGGCCACTTGTTTTCATGCATATTTTTAGTTAATCACCTTCAAATATCATTTAACTTTAGTTCGTGGTAATACTTAAGCAAAATAAATGGCTGGAAGTTTATCCGTCTTGTTAACGATATAAATGCAATGATGTTTCCATTTGCATTGCATATCAGTTAACAAACGCTTAAGTATGTATGTTAGTTCGTGATGATGTTAACTACCATTTTCCTTGTTATTACCTGCGGGTTGGCTGCAAATTCTCGGAGCAAGAAGGGGTTACAAAAAAGGAAGCTTTGCCAATTATTCATACTCTCTGTCCAGTTGACCTATGAGGTGAGTAAACCTAAGTTCTCTGAACATCCTTTCTTCCAGTATTTGCCGTGGTATACGTCTTAGAAGTCATTGAAATCTATCACTTTTTATGTGTACCAAAATTGACTGGCTACAAACACACGCTTTCCAGATGTAGGTCACAACACGCTATTTGCCTTTACATGCTTTTGTTAACAGCAATATTAACGTTTTACAACGAAGTTAGCTTTAACGTAAGGTTAACAGGCGAAGTGCTTAGTAATTAAACGTATTGCCTTTATGAAATCAAGTAGTAAGAGGTAATAAGTTATTTATATGAGTTTCCAACTCTTAAGCTTAAACCTCGGAAGCTGACCGGTGAACCGTTTCCACTTGCTGTTAGCCACAAATTCCTGCACTACTGGACTGTAAGTTACTTGCAATGCCAATAATCCAACAAGAAAGCATCAAGGGTTTCCTTAAGCTAATCCTACTGCTTTTCGCGTCCATAAGGCTGGGCCGAACTGGAATGGGTGGGGTCAGAACAAAGTCTGAGAGGCAGTTCGTCTTTTATTTTTTGCCCAAGTGATTAATAATACCGCATGTTTTATAGTGTTCTAAATAGCGTGGGTACGTTCCTTGCTTATCTTAGCCCACAGAAGTTCTTCCTCTTATTAGTTTTTGGAGTACTGCCACGCTCGGTGCAATCCCAACCATTGTGTCAACCATATGGAGGAGGTGGAGGGGTCAAACAGGGTTGGGGTCAATGGTTGGTATTTGAGTAGACGTTTCTGCCCTTCAAAAACAAATAACGGGATGTTGTTTACACCTATGCTTGCTTCTACAGAGTAAATGATGCAAGGCCAGTATCCAAACTCTCTGTGCTGCAAAAAACTGAGCTACTATCAAACAGTTGGACTAAAAATCAAAAAGGATAGACAAATCGGATGGGGCCATGGTCCTGTGCATCACAACTTTGTCCAACGCTTCGTACGGTGACATGCCTTAGCAAGGCTGACGTACATACGCATGATAAGTTCTTCGGGATATATTTTCGAAGATGCAACTAAATGGGAGTATTCAATTCCGGTTTAGTTACCAAGATGAACCAGTCATACCCTCCATCACCGAAGTTATAGATCTGAGTTTTCAACTCGGGGTCATCCATTGAACCAGATGCTGTTCTATCTTAGCTGGGTACTCACCTTTCGTTGCTAAGGCCCAATTTATTTCTGGAATAAATAATATGCAATCTAATGCATCTATTGGCTAAAAAGTAAATTCTTGAAACGCATATTGAAAAACTCTTTTAAAGAGCAATCACAACTATTTTGCCAGAAGCCTTTATGTATGGGCAATAAGAGTCAACAAGAGTAAATCTTAAGAAGACTAAAAATTTGAGCTGTAAAGTTTACTTCAAGTTCCCCTTCTTTCATTTGAGCATACGAGCCACAGGCCTCGGATAACCAGGCACATTTAACCTTGCCCTAGTCTCCAGTCTGGCGTCAAAAGCAGCATCGAGTTTTGTTGCCAGTTCGTGCAGTTCAATCGGCAGAAGATCCACTAAACGATATCTGTACTCATCCTGAAGTCCAGAAAGGAAGATGGATCGACATGCCCTCTGCTGTTCCGCAATCGGAACTGTCGTGCCGACATTTCGCACCACCCGAAGTAGCCACTCCTTGGCGGTTTCATCCCTAGACTGAACCATTTGAGACGTAAGGCTGAGCTGTGGTTGACAAGAACTGCCACCACGGGCACAGCAGTCATAATTTGATGAGCTTTGGAACAGGACTGTAAATCCGGTAGGAGATGCTTTAGTGGGTTTCTGTCTCAGTCCAAACGCCTCCTGAGCAAGGCTGCCAATTGATCTGTAAGGAGCAATGGAGTAGCACGCGTAAGAGACATTTTTATACACCTCACCAAGTCCCTCTTATTATTTTCTGGGTGAACCATCTTCTCCTCTGTCCATAATTTTGGTATCACCTTGCTTGGGTAAACTTCCTTTCTTTAGAGCGTGGGTTATTAGTATTTGGAACATAGATAAAAAGCTGGTTTGTCCATGTATTCGAAGCAAGCATTAGTAAATCGTGGCTAAACAATACAAAAAAGCCAGTTACAGGGGAAATCTGTCTCTTCAAAAAGGGAGTAATCTTTCCAGTTATGCTTACAATTTCTAAAACCGTAACTAATCGCTCGTTAATAAATACAGTTTTGAATTGTGGACAAATTATCAAATTTGGGGAATTATTTAAGCAATTTTTGCCTGATAAGTGTATTCTGACTCCAGTGAACCCGGAGACAGCCATTCCTTGTCCATTCATATACACAGCATTTTCAGAATGTGCCAGGCAAACTGTGACAGTGGATAAATGGTAGTTGCGCATTTTTAGTTGGCATGGCCTGTTAAATCAGATGGTGTGCAGCGTTTCAGTATTTTTTTCACGCGCCGGAATTCTGGCTTTATTCATCTGAGATTTTGAGCACTACCTGGCGTCCATCGTCAGAGATAAAAAGGACAAAAAAACAACATTTATAGGGAGCAGGGGCCACTCAGACACCGGTGACGCCAGTCCGGAGGTGACTGCGCAGGGCTCTGTATGCCGGTGCCAAATCGATAAATCAATTGACTGAGTTCTCATCTGAGGCCACGGCTTCTGGCGTGGACGATTAGCTTTCTGGCTACGAAGTGAAACTCGTGGCCCGTTTCCTAGGTATAGGCAACCACTCGTGATGAACCATCAACCCATCTCAGAACCAGCTTATGCTCGTGTATGCGCGATCCAAGCGTACGTCCAGTCTGTCCTGTGTAGTAACGGGGTAGACCTGTACATGTATATGACTGAAGAGTTTTCATCCTGTTTTGTACCTCTTCAGAGATACAGATCACATGGTTAAGAAAATCGTATAAATGTTGTTTCTTTTCGACTTACAGCCAGTGATCGCATCGTTGCCAAGATGGCTCACTGCAGCATAAAGTGTAAATTTATTCAGTAGGTGTGCACACAACTCGGTCAAATACTCTCTTGGCTGCTTGGTTTTCAAAACACGAAAATGATTTTGCGCTCTAAAAAGCATTTTATAAGCTCATAGTTAAATTTAGATATAGAAACATATTTTCAGGCATCCCACCGCATCGGTAATAGTTTCTACTCCTGGATTTGCATCCTCCATCCTTTTTATGCTCAACAGCAAATTACTTATTCGGCTTCAGGCAGTACATAATGTTCAATGGTTTACTCAATATTTAAAGATAGGGCAGTTGCTGCAATTGGCGGTGTATCTGTGCTCTAGGTTCCAACTGCATGGCCAATAATAAGTATTTCTTTGGTTACTTCCAAGACGTTTCCGAATGCAAGTAAATCAGGGAAGTTCTGCGACGATATCCACACAAACGTTGAACCAGTCAAAGTCATAAGGCTTGCATTGCACTGTTATGCACTTTTTTGGACTTTGCCTTGGGCTCTCTCCAGTGTTTGAATGTCTTTGGAATATAAATATTTACTTGCTCTGTTGATAGTTTGTTGCAAACGACGATAATTTACACGATGCCGACGCTGCATTTAGGGGAACATTCATGAACGAACGTAATAGAAGAAACGAAACGTCAGCCTTCGTATTCTTTCCAAGTTGATGCACTAAGGTAATTAACAATGGGATTGTCAGAACTGAATATCACAGAGGAGGTGGTTGATCTTCCAATAAAAGCACTAAGTAAAAGTCTATTGTCGTGGTCTGTTTGCGTTCTGTGTTGCGTGAATCCTCTGCTTAAGATTACTACTAGATATTCTATGTGAAAAAATTATGAATTCAACCTTGATACGAAAGTCTAAAAATTGGATAGAAAATCGAGTAGAGAGAAAAGTATTATCTTCTTCAGTACTGAATAAATTTAAGCCCTATGATTTTATATATTTAATAAACCTGTTCTCGGCGAATGACAGTTCGACCGTCGATTTCGACGAGGTCCACCGTATGCTCCTTACCAGGTGGTGCAGGGACGGTGACTTGCGCGTGAATGTGATAGTTGTGCTAGTTGCCTTGCGCTGCAGCTACCGCACACTCTCCTCCTCTCCCATCTGAGCCCGGTGTAAAGACAGTCAAGAAGACCGGACATAGAAGAGAGCGCAGGTGGCTGGCGCGGCCGGAGCCGCCCCTGGGTGTACCACCACACCTGAATCGGATCCCACGGAGTGGGAGTGCCATAAAGGCCACATTAAGAAGGAGCCATTGCAGCCTGAATATCAGTCATCCAGTCAGCCACTACACACAAAACACACAATTGGGCTGACCAGGCGGTCCGAGTTATCCCGTCAGTTGGCAACCTTCCAAGCCACGGCTTTTAGCGCACCATAATAGTTTCAAGAGCGTCAGATTGTTTATAGTGAGGAACAATGCGCTGAGCTGTCGACCTCACTCTCTTCCCCACCCCGACAATCAGACCACCATCCGAACCGGTCAGTTTTCTGATGTGGGAGTGGGCGCATTGGCTGACGGGTCGGCGTACCCGTCTTCGCGCGCCACAGCACGAACTGGCTTCCATAACGCACACACACCAGGATTTACTTACTCAGGAGATATGGAGGAGCCATCGCCCTCTGACTCCCAGTCCACTGGTCAGCCACTCGACACACACAACACATACACTAGGCCGACGGCATGGTCTGGTGTAAGCGTCCGATTGGCAGCCTTCCAAGCCACGGTTTCTAGGACACCGTGATTTTATCAGGTATATTATGATGATTGTGAGGGTGTTGTCTATGTATTAGTGTAGATGGTGTGCGCTGATGTGGCTTAGCCTCCGGTGGTTTACCGCAGGTGGTCGTGGAGGCACCTGTGTCCTAATAGGCCCATGCGATGTGTAAATGTGCGGAAGCAGTGAGGGCAGTGGAGGTGGGCGCGTTGACTGTATGTCGGAGCCCCAGGTACTAGTGCACCAGCCTCCGTGCGATGGATTCGCAGGTGACCATACAGGCCGATGCGTGAGTTGGAGTTGTGGGCGCCGTTTGGGCAGGAGAAATCGGTAGAGGCTGGGGGATGTCATTCATGGTAGTGGGGGTGGCAGTGGCGCTAAGAATGGCAGGAGCAGAGGGTGTGCATGCTGTATCTGCGTTGTCGGCATTGTGGTGAATTCCGCTGTCATGGATGCGCATGTGACCGAATAGGCTCATGCGATGAGTGAATGCATGAGGACAGTGAGGGCAGTGGAGGCGATGATCTCTGCTGTGTGCTGGTGCTCCAGGCACTGGCTCACCAGTCTCTGTACGATAGATTCGCAAGTGACTGACCAGGCCGATGCGTAAGGTGAATGTGCGGTCGCATTGAGGATAGTCTAGGAGACAGTCCCCATCGCTGATGGTGGTGGTGGTGGTAGTGAAGGCGAAGGCGGTGGTGGTTGCGGTGGTGGGGATAACAGGCGATGAGTAGAGGGATGTGGTCTCTATGATGGTGGGAGTAATGGAATTGATGCCAGGAGTGAGGGTGAAGGAGTCAGAAGGAGGGTTGGCAGAATTTGACGTAGAAATTGGATTTGTCAGATTGTTGGTGCATTGCGTCCGAAGATGTCCCACCAGGCCGATTCGCGCGCGGAAGATGCGTTGACAACGCGGGCATGTTGGCAGGGCCTGGGCAGCGGCGGTGTTGGTCCGGGGTGCTGGTGACTTTCGTGCCACTCTTTGGCCTTGGCGGTGGCGATCCGGTTGGCCTCATAGATTTCTGAACCAGTCTCCACTGATCTTCTCCATGCCGGTCTATCCTGCGTGAGGTCCTCCAAAGTCGCCGGGTTGATTTGCAGTTGCTTCAGCGATTTCTTCAAAGTGTCCTTGTAGCGTCGTTTTTGGACTCTCTGTCGGCGAGCACCCGTAGCGACATCTCCGTAGAAAAGTCGTTTGGGTAGTCGCTCGTCGTCCATTCTTACCAGGTGGCCGCTCCATCGCAGTGACACTTGCCTCAGCATGGCTTGGATGCTCAGGATTCCGATCCGCTCCAGGACTTCCGTGTCCGGGATCCTGTCTTGCCATCTCAGCTTCAGTATGCTGCGGAGGCAGCTGAGATTGAAGTGATTCAGCTTCCTGGCTTGGTTCGAGTAAACGGTCCAGGTCTCCGCTCCGAAAAGGAGTGTCGTCAAGACGACCGCCTTGTATATCTTCAGTTTGGTGTTCAGGTGAATACTATGGCGATTCCACACGGAGGCCTGCAGCCGGCTGAAGGCCTGACTAGCTTTGGAGATCCGGTTGGCAACCTCGACATCAATTCTCGTTTTGCGTGACAGCGTGCTTCCTATATAAGCGAAGGTTTCCACGTTTTTTAGTTGAGCACCGTTGACATTGGTTCAATGAGCATTGAATTCCGCGCTGGGGGGCGGCTGGTGCATGACAACCGTTTTGGCTGTACTGATTGTTAATCCAAAATCGGCGCAGCCTTTGGCAAAGAGGTCCATACTCCTTTGCATGTCCTCCTCCGTCATGGTGTTAAGGGCGCAGTCGTCCGCGAAGAGCAAGTCATGGACTGTAGTCGTAGACACGTGAGTTGAAGCCTGCATACGCCGACTGTTGAGAAGTTGTCCGTCAGTTCTATAGGCGATGCGGATCGCAGATAGCTCATTACGGTAGGCGTCCATCAGCATAGCCGAGAACATGAGACTGAAGAGGGTGGGGGCAAATACGCAGCCCTGCTCCACTCCGTTGGTCACTGCGAATGCTTCGGAGACCATCCCGTTGTCAGGGACGCGCACCGTCATCCCTTCATGAAGTTGACGCACCATGTGCGTGAACCGCTCAGGACAGCCGAATTTCTGCATGACTTTCCACAGTCCGTCGCGATTCACCGTGTCAAAGGCTTTCGTCAGATCCACGAAGGTAGTGTATAGGTGAGTTCGCATCTCCTGGCACTTTTCTTGTAGCTGGCGGGCGGCAAAGATCATATCGAATGTCCCGTGGTGTCGGGGGAAGCCACATTGGCTTTCCGGGAGCAGGTTCTGCTCTAGGTGACCGCTCAGACGATTGAGAAGGATACAGGCGAAGATCTTCCCGGCGATGTTGAGAAACGAGATGCCTCTGTGATTATCACAGAGTTGCTGGTTCCCCTTCCCTTTGTAGAGATGGATGATGGTCGCGTCTTTGAAATCCTGAGGAACTTGTCCTTGGCGCCACATCTCCTGAAAAGAGTGTTGTGAGTTCTGCCATCAGCCGGGGCCCACCGTGCTTGTAGACTTCCGGTGGGATTGCGTCGGATCCCGTTGCTTTACCGCTGGAAATCAGCTGCACGGCCCGGATGGTTTCTGGTAGGGAAGGCGGCAGATCCAAGTCATTGTTTGTGTCCACTTGAGGGAGCCGGTCAATGGCAGCATCGGAGATGGCTGATGAGCAATTAAGGACACTTCTGAAGTGCTCGGACCAGCGCTTCAGAATTTGCGAATTCTTTGTCAGCAGTGCTGTGCCGTCAGAGCTGAGTAGCGGTGCGGTCCCCTTGATACACGGGCAGTGGATGGCCTTGATGGCTTTGAAAAGGTTTTTAATTTCATTTTGGTCCGCATATCCCGTGATTTCCTCAGCCTTTCGGATCATCCAGGCATCCTGCATCTCCCGCAGCCGTTGCTGTACAAGGTGCCGGCATCTGAAGAAGGCTGCTTTGGTGGCGTCAGTCCGAAGGTCCATGTAGGCTTTGTGTAGTCCATTCTTCTCCGAGAGTAATTTGCTGATGTCGGCGTCATTGTCACCAAACCCGTCCTGGTGTTGACGGCGTGCGCGTGCGAGAACTTCGAGGGCGGTGGACTCGATGATATTTCGCAGTTGACACCATCGTGTCTCCACGGTAGCATTATGAGCTGGAGCAGGCAGGTCCTCTAGTTTCTAGGTTATTTGGTTGCTGAACTCAAAACAGTAAGCAGGCAGATTTAACAAAAGAGTATTTAACTTACCTGGCGACCTTTTATTTCGGAGCCTTCGTCGGGGTTCAAGTCGGAGCCTCATCTGGGAGATGACGAGGCGGTTATCTGTCCAACCATCGGCATCGCGGATCGCCTTGGTTACCAGCACGTCCTGTCGATCTCGCCTCTGGACGAGAACATAGTCCAGCAGATGCCAGCGCCGCAACCGAGGGTGCATCCACGTGGCCTTCTCCCGCTTCGGAAGGCGGAAGAAAGTATTGGTCAGCAGGAGACGGTGTTCCGCACACGTGCGCAGAAGAAGGAGGCCGTTATCGTTACAGGTACCGAGACCGTGGGGACCCAGCACTCTCTGCCAGGCAGCGTGGTCCTTCCAGACACGGGCGTTGAAGTCACCAAGGACAATTAACTTGTCCTCTTTCGACACAGTCGCCAGCAGGGCGTGCAGGTCCTCGTAGAATTTGTCCTTCACCGCATCAGAGCTCGTCATTGGGGGAGCGTAGGCGCTGATGATGGTGGCGAACTGGTCTCCCCGAAGAGGCAAGCGGAGGCTCATCAGGTTATCATTGATACCCTGCGGCAGACAGGGCAGACGTCCCACGTTGTCGTTCCGGATGGCAAAGGCAACACCAGCGTCGCGTCGCTCTGCCTTTAGCCGGCCGCTCCAGAAGAAGGTGTAGCTAACACCCACCTCCTCCAGCTGACTTTGCTCAGAGTATCGGATCTCGCTGAGAGCAGCAATGTCCACCTCGAAGAGCGCCAGTTCCCGAGCACCAAGCGCTGTCCTCCGTTCCGGCCGGTTGCTCCTAGGATTGTCTAAAAGGAAACGCACATTGCAGGCTGCTAGTGTGAGGGGACTCACCCGAGCAGCCTGGAGGGTATGGAGAGGGGGATGGGGACAGGGGTATTGTTGTTTGTTTGGGTTTTACGACCGCGTATTTTGCGATCTGCGAGCCGCGGCCGGCTGCAGAAGACGTGCTAACCAGCATTTGTTAAGGGCACCTTTTCTAGCCCCTTCCTCCGCGAGGAGGCAAGCAGTGCTGTCCCTTAATAGGGCTGCTCGGACATCCCAGACGGCTGCCGAACTCCACTATGGGTCACGGTTTGTTTTAGAGGGAGAACGACCTGAGTTAGCCTGGGCCGCCTACGGGGTTGCTGTCGCCCCCACCGTAGGACTTTTTGAGAGAAGGAAGGTAGGAAGTTCGGGAGTCAGATATACCGGGTGTGGAGGCACACACAACACCGAAGACCCTCACCTGGTTTAGCCGGCCGGTCGTGACGGTTGCCCGCGGTGTTGCCGCTGGGAAGAAACCAAATTCGAGGAGCCACAGGCGAGAGTTGGATACCGTTAGAGGTGGCCACAGGAGCATTTACCACCTGTACGAGACAAATGGAGCGACCAAATGCTATCTGTGTGGTGCTACCCCTAACTAGTACCCCTACACCCCTCTCCGTCAATAAGAAGTAAAGCAATAACTCTATACACTATGCTCTAGTGAAACATGAAGCCGACGGCTAATTTTAGGATTTAAGGTTGATAATAAACCTTTTGAACTACAAATAACACGTTATTTGACCATTCAAATGGGGTTTTAGTTTAAAATCGAACTGGTTTAGCAAGCAGAAGGCAGCTACCGATTTTCCTTCAAGTAAGCACGTGCAGTACAGATAAATAGTAGAAGCATAAGTTAAAGAGCTTGCTTCAAATGAAGTACGAAAATGGTATCTTTGAAGTGAATTTACCATAAAGGAAGCCAACAACTACATTTAAAGTCGTGGAAAAAATAAAAACCCATCGAATCGCTTGATTAACTAATGAACTGTGGGTTATCGTAATGTTTTTGCTGTCGTTCTCAGCACGCCAGTCAAAGTCGAAGGATTGAGGATACAACTGTGAGTATGTTCCATAAAACGCGTGATGCTCTACCTGCAACAATGGTACAATGGACGCATGTCAACACAAATTCGATTATTAACCTGTCAACGGCATTCGCCTTATATAGTGAATGGGCGAATAGTCCGTAACGCTGTATGCCTGAGACAAAGCCTGTCAAAATAGGCTATCTTTGAGCTCTCTGTTGTACATGAGTGCCACTTGTGATCTGATCTCACAGCAGTTTGGTGGAGGGACCACGACATGCGCTGGATTATAGTGAGAGTAGACTTGCAATGCATCCACCTTACTCTCTGTTCCACCCCCCTCCCCCATCTGGGCCCGGTGTCCAAACAGCGTAAAGAAGACCGGAGATGGGAGAGGGCGCAGGCCCACGTGCTGTGGTCCAACAAAAAACAAGAATACAAGAACACAGTGAGGGCGGCTCGTATCCTAACTGTGTGGGAATGCCATAAAGGCCAAATTAAGAAGGAACCATTGCGGCCTGACTCAGTCCGCCAGTTGTCCATTGCGCACAAACGCACGTACTGGGCTGACGACGCTATCCGATTTATCCCGTTAGTTGGCAAACTTCCAAGCCACCACTTTTAGCGCACCACGATGGTATTAATCTTGTGATATTGCTTATAGTGAGGTAAATGCACTGAGCAGGCGACCTCACTCTCTCCCCTACCCCCAAAATTGGACCACCGTCCGAGCCGCTCAGTTTTATGATTTGGGAGGTTTCTGTTGCAGGAGTGACCTGATAACAAGGATGAAAAAAACACGTGTGTAGTCAGCGACCGAGCTCTTTTCAATTGAGAAGGATAACTTAACCTGGATTGTACAATTGATTAACGGTCAACACAATCTGAATACATTTCAGACACGCCAGGATGCCGTTTACGGATACACTTCATTTCGACTGTTTAAAAGAGTGGCACTTGCTACAAGATGACAACTTCAATATTATAGAAAGTTCCTATCGATTTTCAATGTCCTTGCAAATTCAAAGCATTTAGAAATTTCACAAGAATATGCTATCCTGTTCTCATAGCAAATTAGCTCTTTGCAAAATTAATACTTGAAGAAAGAGTACATTTCAGTTTTAATGACACTCATTCACACATCGTTTCGGTCCGTTACTTAATGCGTCTTAAGAAATATATAATTCATATTCAATGTAAAATTTTACAAGTCCTGATATGGTAGCTTCTTAAATATACGTAAAAATATATCAGCTTTTTCATATGAAGAGTATACAGTTGTTCGATTTTGAGTCGGTTGAGAGTGGTGTTCCCCAAGGCTCTGTTCTCGGCCCTATACTGTTCATTGTCTACATCAACGATTGTGCCAACGAACTGGACTGCGATATTGCCATGTTTGCCGATGATCTCAAACTTTGGCGCGTCATTCAAACTGCGGCTGATTAAGAGAACTTGCAGGCAAACTTAAATCGACTCCAGAAATGGTCCAATGACTGGCTCTTGCCGTTTAATGAGAGCAAGTGCAACATCATACGAGTCAGGAAAAGCAATCCTTCGAACCGTACGGTTTACAGTCTGAATGGCATTCCATTGAAAGAAGTGGATGTCCAAAAGGACCTTGGAGTCTGGATCATGTCTTCGCTTAAACCCTCCCTACATTGCGCAAAGGTAGCGAAGTCAGCCATGTCGATTCTGTACCTCGTTAAACGAGCTTTTGCAGCCTTCACTACCGACTGCTTCACTAAAGTCTTCGGAACATTCGTGCGGCCACAGTTGGAGTCCGCTATCCAAGCTTGGAGACCCTGGGCGGCGAAGGACATCAACATCCTCGAAAAGGTCCAAAGGCGAGCAACCAAACTTGTCCTTGGACATGGCTCACTGCCTTATGAAACACGGCTGTCGAGTCTCAATCTCTTTCCCTTGCACTATAGACAGCTTCGGGGGACCTGATACTAACATTCCGCATACTACGCATCCAGGACTGTTGTCTCGTGCCAGGGGATTTCTTCGAGTTAGCAAAAAAACAACGAACTTGAGAGGTCATCATCTCAAAAGTACGTGTGACTGGAGCAAAGGCTAGACACTCGGAAGTACTTATTCTCCAAAAGAGTAGTCGAAGCTTGGAATAGTCTTCCTCTGGATGTTGTAATGTCGGACTCCTTGGAGGTTTTTAAGCGAAAGTTAGATCGATATAATGGCGCGAGCTACAACACTAACTGAAAGCTGCAAGTGTGACGTCAGAAAGTAAGGCATTTATGATACTACTAGTTATATTTGAGTAACATTTCCTTGTTTGTTATTTTTCGTTCGAGGGCTTGCATTCTCCCATTATTCCCATGCTGGGGTCCTCGAGGTCTTCGATGCTTAACTTATTTACACACCTTGGTGACACCGTGAGTATTCGCATCAGCTGGACCTGGCGACCGTCGTCCATGAGGTGTATGAACGTTATCCCCTGGTTCGAACCGCAATGGACCGAGGATGATCTGGACATCTATTTCAGCCTTTGAAATCCCTCAACGGACGCTGCGATCAGCAATGGAGCATCATGTGACCTCCGAAATGCCCCCGTTGGACCCTTCCTCCCAAGGGTGACAGTTTTTTTCTCCTAAATATCACCGGGAGTTTTTTTTCACTGTCTGCTCTTTTTCAACTTTGTTCCACTTTGTTGGCCTCGCCAACACATCGATATACTATTTTTTGATACCACAACTCGCATGTACGAATAGGGAATTCAAAGGTGACTCACCTACATCTCCCTCAAATATACTGATACTGATACTGAATACTGATACTGAGTCCTAAAAACAAATGCACTGGCAGATCGCACGCAAAATTATTTAAGGATAATCAATTTGAAAACCGAAAGATACTCTTTCTTTGAGTAATAAATTTTTAAAAATGTGTTTTTTCCCAATAAGTATGAAAAGGATATTTTTATTCATATTTTACATAAAATAGTTTTGCATTGCTGATGGTATCAAAAATTAATCGATTATTTTTATGCTGAATACGCAGTCCTGATGTATCTGAAATAACTTTGGATTATGCTGTCGGAAAATAATGCTAAGACCCGATTTATGTTATCCATCCCAAGAAAAATGCATTTTCGAAAATTCGAATATACTTTTTATGAGATCGACTACCGACTGCAGGTCATGCATGTCTTTATATTCCACTCATTTATGAATTTATAAACGCATTTTTGGATCAGTATCACACACGATGCGTGGTAATCCTGCCTACAACCCACGTATACCAAGAGTTCAGTAGGACTTGGTGGGGCTTGCTTATGCTAAGTACCTTCAGAATTATTCAGACTTAATATGAGTCAAACTGGAGATCTGGCTGGGCAAGTATGAAATGGCTGTTCAACTGGAGCTCCATTTTACCTCGCGGCTTGCCCAAGGAAAAATCACACCTTCCGCATTTCTGCTGCGAAGAAAACGGGGAAAGACGAGATAAAGAAGTGATCCACCGGTGAAGAACTTATGCTAAATGGTCAGAATGATGTCAGCATTTGTGTGTATTGTCAGTCACTTAGTTAAATGCACGTAAAATCTCTAACACAGTGACAAACCTAGCGGCTAACAGTCATCACTTAGATCAAAGCATTAGGGGCAATTAGCATTGGTTTATTTCGTGTTTGTTTGCGGTTTTGCTACTATCGCCTATCAGCAAAGATTGAGGTATGAAAGTCTCAGCAAGCAGAGGTATAGAAATTCGTGTTCTGGATGCCACTCTTCTTCCTTAATATATTTGTTTTTCAGGAAGGGATGGCATATAATAAACCAAAAGCTGGAGAAACTTGGAGTTGTCAACTTATACTTGATTGGGATGAAAGGAGGCCCATTGTCTAAAAGCGTCACGCAAATACAAATGAAAATTCCTCCCAAGTTGACGCCAGAAAATAATGCTTCCTAGCGCACCACCAAAATTACTGCAAGTGCAATGCATCACCGAGAATCCTACGTGAACTTGCTTTTATGAACATTTAGAGCGTTATGTTGAAAAAACGTACAACCAGTTCTTGGGAAAACAAACTTTCACTACCGAAGGACGTTATTCGTGGTTAAAAAAACATATGTGTTCGAAAAAACTGAATATTTTTGTAGCATCCGGAAAGAGACGTACGGCTTGTATGCTTGATGTTTTTGCCACTCGTCAAAAGTCACTTTGGCTGGCATCTGGGGGCAATTTCCCCTAAAAATAAAACAGTTTCTGTCCAAGATTAATAAAAACTTAATTTTCAATAATTTAAAAATTTATGATTTATTACCAGAGCTAAACCAAATTGCAAATAAAACCTTTCTCAATAAAATGCATATAAGATTCAGTCAACATTTAGCTATCACCAGTATCCGCCTTGGAGTTCGTGGTCTTCTGTTATACTAGTAGTCTGTTTCAAGATGTACACTCTTAGAGGATTGAAAAAGCAAACCTGCAGTTCGCAGAAGTTTTTTGACAATCTTTAGGTGCTGAAAATCCTGCCATATCTGGACGAAATCAGCTGCAAGTCAAATTCGAACTGCCGATGTCCCACTGCACGCTGAGCGTTCTCACGGCCGTTCTGTTACAGCCAAGTGCACCACATGTACTAACGATTTATCAACCCTTTTTTTTATTATAGTAGCAATGACTTTCTTTTGAAATCAACGAGGCGATTTTTCTCATATGAACTGACTTATGTGGCCTATATTGCAGGCGAAAATTTGCTTCTGACGAAGGAATGTTCTCAAACATTTAAGTTCTGCAGAAAATTCCTGCCGATGATCCTGTAATTATTAGATATTAATTAATGCTGCTTTAGGTGGAACCATCGCCCCTGCTCGCGGCTGTTGTCTGGCCTCGTTTAAAAACTTATTAATTAAAAACCGAATAAAGTTGAAACACACTACCATATGCTGTTAAAGTAGCTTCTGGCCTTAAAGGGTTTTTGCCTTATCTAATCAACAGTGGAATTGAACTTTGAAGGGAGATTTCACACCGAGTTTACTTTCAAGGTGAATTTATATTTTTAGGTGCAGCAGTACTCATTTAAGTAGTGTAAGGTATGCGGTGCAAGATATAGCAATGAAATAAGAATATTTTACGAGTATATCTGATCGGAATCTTACAGCAATTTGGGCTGACCGATTACTAAGAAAAGTCAAACGTTGGCATTGTTTCTGAAGATGATGAAGTGGTCATGCATATAAATACGTTTTTTGGTATTAACTGGCCCAAAAAGGTTTGAAAATAAAATTAAAAAAACCTGCGTTGGTACGATAAGATGAATATATATATATATTAATTATAATTCATTTATATACTTTGAGAAGCCCCAGTTTAGGGTGAACTTGCCATTAATTATTCAGGGCGTCTTCGAAGATTTGACACAGCCTTGCACTCGCTTAATTTATGTTGATGAACAACAAATGATAAGAGGAACATTTATGGATTTCTTTCTTCAGAATTTTCAACTCAAGTCTTAGTAGTTGGCAGTTTATTGCAGTTGCAACCGGAGAAGGCTTTAAGCATCATCTATACTAAGTGCAATCACACTTCAGCAGGTTATTGCGCGCAGAGCGTGTTTGTTTTCGACAGCTGATTGGTTATCGCGCCAAGAAAAGAAAGCAAAATGAAATTTTTAAAACCGCGAACAGAGGCATTTAGGATAAAATCACTCTCACACATTTGGTACAACATTACGTAGGATTTTTTTGGCTTAAAGGACTTGCAGTACAGTCGCACGCCACGATTCATAGTTACTTTCAGCCAGCTTGTCTCTAGATGTAATGTCAGCTGATAATGTAATTGAGACTGTTTTGCGCTATCCGCTGACACTTTATAATATCAAACTTAAATTAAAAGTGCTTTAAAAGGTAACCTAAATTTATCATGATAGATTTGTCGGTTTAAATGTAACTGCATATAGCCGAAGCCGTATTGATACATAAAAGCTGCTGTAAGAATAAAATACGACTTTTATCGCACATCGAACTCACTATTGGTTGGTATATCAAAACCTTTCACACAGTTGTTTATCTCCATACTATCCTAAACCGAGATCGGCTTCTCAATTTCTTGTCTAGTCTTACGATTTGTATGAAACGTAGGCAGTTCGCTGCCTGCAGTATGTGTTCTCATTTTTGAAGTGACCAAATCCTCTAGGGACTTTTTGGTTTAAAATAACATTTGCATGCAGTTTATGCAAACTAGCAGAAAAAGGCTCGATGAAACCTAGCATAATAAGAGCTTTGTCCTATAAGATTAGTGCCTGGTACCAAATATTGGAATAATCTAAAATTGAAATTTTAATTAGATATTAACTATTTGAGGAAAATCCAACTACCCATTCTTTGGATCGATCAAATAAATGACGCGTTTCTCCTTTTCAGTTGTATTTAATTCTGTGCCCATACCGAACACTAGAAACCACTGTATTTGAAGTAAAAGGGAGGCCATTTTTGTCAAATGCCAGCGAATCTTACGCTTTAAACCTTCCGTGCTTTAGTCTAGCCTAGCCTCTGCTAACTCACATTCTATCAGCGTCCGAAAATTCAGGCAATGTTTTTCTTTTAGATAGTAAACCATTGACGCAAATTTTTGGAAATAAAAGGGCACCGGAGGCTTAGTATGTTCATCCATTTTCCCCTGCTCAGAAAGATAAATCGACTGGGTCTTTTACTTTTAGCTCAGGAAATAACCTTTTACTCCATCCTCCCCTGGGACAACGTTAACGGCATCGTACTCTAATTATTTTGGGCATTTTAAGTCCTTTAATGTAACACCTAGAAGCACATAAAAGATTACGTTATCTTGGTAATTTTCATTGTTCAAATGCGTGCATCTTTGTTGACCTCACTAATGAGATGACCAGAAAAAATTGAAGTTCATGAGATGACCACATCAAGGAAACAGAAAAATGAATAGGCATTATTTTCAAGTCTTTGCTGGTCACTAAGCCTCTCACACACGATAAAGTTTATTGTAAGGAGCCTTTTCCTAACTACTTGGAACAATATCCGCAAACTACCATTTAAAGGCCTTTGACATTCGGAAACATTGTGCGCTAAAAAAAACATGCCTAATTTACACGTACGTCAATTGAAACATCGAAAAAACTCCTGTTTCAATTTCAAACCTTTGATTCAGGAAAAAAACTGCTTAGCACGAACATTCTAGCGTTGACAGGCGCCGGGTGGAAAGCAAACTCGCTTTTGACGACCTCTGTGAAATGAACTCCGTATTGTGGTATATCCACTGCTCGTTAAGTCGAACTGTGTGGTTTTCCAGCTAACTCACAATTGTTGTCTTAGCCTGCGCTAACCCTATGAGCAGCCCCACTGAAAGTAGGACACCGCATTTGGATAATGGTCAGCAGACAGAGTAAATAGGCTGGATGCTATTACTTCAGATTTTCATAGGTCTATAAGGTATAATTGAGTGGGATACTAAGCTTAGTAGATTTCATCTGGTAGAGCGAACTAATTCCTATCCATGCGAAGTTCAACGTGCATTAGGATTCAGCAAAATAGTTACAAATTCAGCTTAAGCATTATGTGCGTGCTTCTAGGAACCAAATATTTTCACGGTAGCGCATTCTGGAATCCCATTATGGATACCATTAACAAATGACTTTCGAATGTTTATAATTTCCACCCCACTCGATTATGTCAATCCTAAGTCTCTATGGCATATGATGAAACAAACGGGGATGCGGGCAAAAATCATTGTCACGATCAATGCCTTATACCACCGCATCACTGAGCGAGTTGTGCCCAATAGCCATCGGTCCCAACCGTCCAAGGAAGTTGTAACTTTTCACTTGTCCTGTTCATCCACACCCTTGAGTAAATTCTTTGAAAGCCTTATATGGTTTTGATGTTAAGTTTACACGCAATCGCCGGCTGCCCGATCTCAACTACGCTCGCCATATCGGCTTGCTAGCCTTCGAGTTTTGCTGATCGGCTGTCTATCTTGTCTATGGAAATGAGGCTCTAAAGCTTGAGGTTCATTAAAATTCAACAAAATTTTTTCGACCTGCATCTTGACCAGGACTAAACACCCTAGACCTTAACGGCTCCCAAATTGACGACAGTTTCAAATACCTAGATCGAGGTTGCTGCCGAATGGACAGGTTAACATTGGCAGTATCTTCTGAATCAATGCTGCCCGCAGAATTGTTTAAATCCCAAAAAGAAGTTTGTGAACTACACGTAACAACTCCATCGTCACGGGGATTTGTGTGTGCCTAGCATCCGACTTGTTAGTCTTTCTATACGGTTATGAATACTGGGCTGCGCAAGAGAAACATGGGCGAGTACTGAAGATGGTTGACCACCGCTGCCTGAGGCTCATCCTTTGAATGATGTACGCTGACTTCATCTCAAATCAGTCAGCTGACACGCACTGCGACGACAATAATATATCAGGTGAAAGACACTTGAGGTGGCTAAGAGTCCTTTTTGTTGTTCACCTCATGGGCTCAGTACTGCTGTCATCGACATGGCGCCGGTTACCACTTCCGGATGTCGAAGTGGTGAGCTAAAAACCTGGTTCTGTACAGTTCATTAAGAAAAGAAAGTGCTTATTGGACCTTTTGTAGTACTTTCTACGTTGTTGGAGGAGAAAATTGCTTGAGGTGCCCAAATCCATTGCCACATGGAGTGGAACAGTCCATGACCTCATCGAACTAGGTTAGATCAGGCTTATTACGACTATGCAAAGTGCAATTATCCAAACTTACAATGATAGAAGTAAGGAGATAAGCATTTTTGGCCAATTTCATTCATTGCCATTCATTTGTGTTCTTATTATATAGCTCATGAACATCTGTTTGGTACCATAGAAACCAAGGGAGATTTAACTTGTGTAAATGGAGGAAAGTTAGAACTTGCAGCTTTTGAAGCTCAGCCTTTCCGACGAAGAATGAAGTAATCAATGTTCCTTTTATCGGTTAATCCTCTGTATCTTTCTGTCTTTCCATTTTGCATGCACTTTTACACAAGTAAAGCATTCGAGGCTAATCGGCGGTAGGGATTTTGCTTAAGTACACGCGAAAATGTTGTCAAAGCAATCGATTTACTTATATTTACGGACAAAATTACTACTCGCTTTATGTAAATAAAAGGTTCACGGTTTAACACCTGTCGTAGAGCGCAAATCAAGATAATCGAAATATTCCCGTTTGTATTAAATATAGGAAATTCAAAATCACTATGATTAATAAACATTGTCGGTCACTGTAAGGAAAATCTGATAATTTTGGAAGCTGATCCTGTACCGTCCCACAGACCATGGCATGGGAACTTTATTTAGTTCTGCTAAGTTGCGTTATTCGTAATACATATCCAACGATAAAAATAAACTTAATTATAAAATATTTCATGGATTTTTTGTGCATCGCGCACCAATTTTTCTAGTCTATCTGCTCAACGGATGAATTTAAGTGAACTTCGAGGCAACTGCTTATTTCTGCAAGAGGCAGTTATAGTTATTTTGGTTATATGAGAAAATAAGATTTACAAAACAATAAACAATAAGTATTAAGCCTGAAAATTTTTAGAAAATACTTGATAAACCTCGATTGCCACTTCCCTTTTAATTTCTATGAAGTTATATGGCTCCTTTGTGGGAAGGTTCGAACACTTTATTTCTCTACCCGCGTTACAGATACAGATTCTTCAGGGGCATCTAGTTTCTTTTTTTGTAAATCCCGACTAGGCTCTGGTATTTTGGTTGGGATTCAAATGCCCCATTTCGAGTGCATTTGGTATCCAGGGACCGTTTTTAAACTACTCCTTAAAATACAAAGGTGTTAAACCCTCTTATCTTGTGGGGATAAATTGCTGTGTTTGCATTGGCAGCACAGTTCACAGAAAAATCACTATGTTTGGTAAGTTGGTGTAATTTGAAGTATTTTTGGGATTAAAATGACTCGTAAGGTAAGTATAAATCGCCACTGGCAATCACAGTTACCCAGATTAAAAGATCATTTTCAGTCTCAGTTCGTCCGTTTGATTTAAACTCGAACTGTAGGCATGAACTCTGAAACTCGTGAAATATGATCATTTTTTTAAAATGAGATTTAACGGATGAATAAAACTCCTCCGTTGCGAGAGCTTTAGAAATTATTTGGTATGGAAATCACATTTCTGCGTTTAATTTTAATGCTCCTGAATGGATCTTCCATCGTTACTGGTCGTGCAGATATTTCAGTTTCTCTGCAACTGCTTGCGATTCTATTAGGAGCACATAATTGATCGTATCAATGAGAGAGTTCTTTACAAAACCTTTATTTTCCTAAGTCAAGGAGACAAAAGAATGTTCAGTGACCAATTTGAAATCCGAGGACGCACACCGATCAATGACGGGAATGGGTAGCCCAGGGAACTGCCTAATATTACCCATGTCAACGTGTAGGCTGACTACAATCGTAATTATATGATCAAGCGAATTGATACTGTGATCTAGATTTATCGCACATAAACTGATCATTTGAAAAGAACACTGTATCTCACAGTGCAAAGTCACACCTTTGATTTCATCCTCATAATGACAATCAGATTCGACGAAAAAAATTAAAATGCAAAAGTTTTTATTTTGTACGGGATCTGACCATGAAACAACTAATAGTTGAACTATTTTCCTTCAGCCCCACGCCACTAAGTTCAAGGACGCATTTCAGCAACAGGATTGGTGACGGCCACAAGACAAATACAAGCATTCGCAGGGACATTAGGTAACGGTTGACCATTTTTGCTTTTAATTTATTGCTGCTGCACCTTATTTGCTTCTGGGATCGGACTGGTGAAACAATCATAAAATTCAGAACCGTATTCTTCTCTTCTTTAATCTTTAATAGTCTTTCATATCATTAATGAAATATCGAGAATGCTTCTTTTTTTCACTTACTAGGCCTCTGCTTAAGATAAATGCATTTTTGAACTCATAGTTGAAGTACATATCGAATTTCGGACAGTGCCTGTGAACGATCGTTCCGAAGGATGGACTCAAAGTTCGCGTCATAATTTTCTTGTTAATTGAACAAAGCTGGATGGAACTGAAGTTTATATATTAGAAAACACATGCTAAACGCTGGGAAACCCGCTGACGAGCCAAAGTCCTCTCAGCTGCGTCATACGGGGTCGGAGAAGCACGCGTGTCTGGGCCTTTAGCTAGTACTAGTACTGTAAGTATATTGAATACTTACGTAGTTTATATTACTAAATTCCAGTTAAAAACTTGTCAATAATACTTGGTTACTGCGCATTAGCTAATGGATTCCAACTCAAATATTCATATAAATTTTGAACGGTCCTGTAAAGGTTTTCTCCGAAGAATTTGCTCCAAGTTCGAGCAGTAATTTCCTCGGAGATTAAATAAGCAAAATCTGTTTTGTTATTTGATGCTTTGACACAAAAGTGGTGGAATCTAAATAAGTAACATAAGCAAAGCAATGATTGAAAACACTTTCACGCTGAAACCGTTTTCCCAGATCACTTCTTTTATTGAAAACGAATAATAATGGAAGCTATCCCCTCTTAAATTAGCATTTTTAATTGAGATTATCTGTCTAGTATAACATTGAAACGTTTGAAACTTCTAAGGGTGCTGGTACTTTGCTGACGTCTCTCATACTGAAACAGGAAAAATAAGCACCTGCGATTTCCGAATTTAATGTGGGTGCTATTATCAGTGTCATCGACATCCATGTGAGGTTGTTGGAATTGCTGTCCCTTCCGCAAAAGGCTCCACCAGTTTTCCAGATGTCGATTTGGAGGCATAAAACGGTGCAATCGAGTATTTTGTGCAAAAGTAATAGGAACAGCCAGCGTGGACATTTGTACGTGCCTCTTGCATCCAAATAAATCATAAGTTAAAAGTCTTACCTGAAAGGTGTGTAAAGGAACTGCGTAAGAGGAATTTACTAGCGTACGGATTAGCGTGCACACGCAAACCAATACATGTTTCAATTTCTAAGCTACTTATATAAGGTCTGCTTAAACGGAGTGGCGAGCACGATATACAAAGGATGCGGTGCATGAAACGTAAAGGTTAGCAGAAAAACACATCCGAATAAACATAAATTTTGATTTTGGGCGTAGAAATTCAATAAACGGATCATATTTAATGTGTTGGTTCCAATGTATTAAAGTGATCGACGTTTCCAGAATGAGCTTTGAAGTTACCAAAAGCTGGAAGCCGGAAGGTCGATTAAATTAAATTTGAACATACGTCTGGCTGATGTAGGATGCGCGTTCCACACAGCTACTCCTTTGACGTAAGAAAAGGACAGAGTTGGGTCTTCGTTAGTAAAAACCGTGCAACTCTAATAGCACATGGTTTTTTGAAGCAAGTTTACATGCTGAGTAAATCATGGCATAATCATATTCTGACATGAAAATCTTGTAGTGATTTTTAAAGAGAAATGGACAGCTCAAAACTCCGATAAATAGATAAAGGCCAGGAACGACAAAGCTAACGACCATGGACTGAGTTTAAGTCAAAAACTGGTAAAATGAAAAGGATAGTAGAGGTGGGATACGAAGAATGATTGCATGTAAGCGTAGTAACTAAAACACGATTTGTACAAGTTCTTTCAGTCCATCGGACATGACATTTTTGATAATTTCTCGCAAATTCTCTAAGGACTGCCGTCCAGCGTTACAATTTATCAGTCGAGTAACCTTCATCTGAGAGTTTAAAAAAATTTATAAGTGGATTTCTTTATACCCTGGTTAAAAAAACTGATTAAATTCCAACGCAAAGTTTAAGAAAATGTGATGCAAACAAAATAAATTCTTGATTCTCGGCGAAACCCTCTATTTGTGGTTCATGTACGGCCAAAAGTGAACACAGATATTATGAAGGCCATACCGGTAGCAGCTTTGTAGGATGCAGCAGTTATCATTTTCTTGGTTTGGTTTGCGCTGCCAATAAGGCCATAGTGAAACAAGGTAACTAAGAAAATATGGCCAATAAGTACCCTTTTTGTTAAGTGATTTGGTGAGTAGTATAGAACCCAACCCCACCAATAATCATGTATTGGCCAGTAAAATGTTTTGCACAATTTTTACTGTAAAAAAAGTGACACTGAAATTCGACACTATTAATAGCACTGATAAACATTTAGGATTTTTTGGGCTACGCAATGAGGTAAGTCTCCATCCAAGCATCAGAAAAAGCATGAGAAACTTAAATAAGTTATCACAATCATATCTCTATAAATGACTGCTCTGCAAATCAAGTATTCTCAAATACAAATATTCCTTTTAACAAACATTTTCTGCAAATCTTCAATTAGTAAAAGGTTTTACCAAACGCTCATTGTATTACATGGCAGGGAATAAACTGATTTAGAATAGTAATCAATCTCGAGGCCAGAAAAAAATGTATAAGAATTACGTGATGCATTGCGTGAAAACCTTATTGTTAGGGACTTTTAAATATCCGATTGACTGTTTCACATTAGGTATATGTAACGTTTTAATGGGCTCAAGACAATAGGGTCATTTTGCTGAATAGCAGCAGGAACGTTTTCTGGATTTTGCAGCCGGTTAAATGGTACAGCATATACGCTCGTTTCAAAAAAGGCACTGTTAGCTTTATATGCACTTTAAGTCGACCGTATATAAGTAGGTATTTTTACTAGCCCCTTATAAGTGTAGGGGATACGTACTGCTCTAAACGAAAGGAATGAGATCGAAGGTTAGGCAATGGATTAGAATAGCTAATGTCAACACTAGCAGATGTCCAAGTTTTGTTGTAAGTAGCTAGCATTCAGCTATCTGGATGGTGTTCCTTGATAAAGCCATTTTAACAAAGAGCGTCATTGGTAAAAGCACTGATGGTGTTAAGTTAAAAATATACAATATTCTAAACGTACTTATTTGCGTGGGAATCCCCGTTAGTGTCTTTAGATAAGGAGGTCATATCTGTGGATGTGGGGATGTAAGAGATCACGGGCTGCCCGCAACCAGTTGTTTGAAACCTGAAACAGAAAAGCGCTGAAGTACAAAAAGGTTCAAAAGAAGGGTTGAAATTTTTTTTATTGTAAATGAAGGAAATTTAAATTTCTCGAATACGAAGTTTAGCCTCTCCGACAGTTTCGTAATACAGATTTCAGCGTGTTGCATTAGTAAATTGTACTGGTTGTTTTTATACCTTATTGAATTATTTACTCCCCATCTTAAGCTGCTTTGAAAATTTTGATGCAAACGCGAGATTTAGAGATCTAGGTAGGGATCTATTTTGATAGTCATCTCATTCTGACCTGAAAAGTAAAACTAAGTCAAGACTTTTTCACTACCATCCAAGCGGCTTTCATTTAAATTTATGGCAACAGTTTGCAGGTATATTTTCATTCATGAAAGATAAAAATTGTTTAAGGGGTTCAACGTTTCAAACACTACTTATGCAGAGTTATCGGTAAATGAGCATTTTACACCACCATTTTGAGTATTTTGTTATACTATTTGACGACCTTATAGACTTCATTTCTACTAGACGACTTAATGTGCGTATTTCTCTAAGCAGTTAACTTTTCCAGTATTCAAAATAATCATTATTCAAGTAATTGTACATTTTACGGAAGATATAAATGGTGTGCTTAAAATATTTTCTGTGTTCATGGAGCATACACTAGAACCTAAACAAATTTACTATTGAAGACTAGATGCTTTAGTTCAAGTGTTCTTTAACACTGAAAATATTCTCAAGGTTATTAATATGTAGTATAAATTTGAATCTTTATTGGGCCAGATGTTTAAATTTCACTATTAATTTTTCCCAGAAATTAAATTAGGTGGCGTATCTCATGAAATTTTCCCTGCAATTGTGAAATGCATTTTAAATCTGAAAGGAGTTTCTAGAGGGAAGGGAGTTGGAAAAGTGACTATTCCACAGGTTAATCCGAAAATTTAACATTTACGTCAGGGTACTGGCTTCTGCGTGTGCTTTTTAGGTCACATTGAAAATTAAATTTGGTAAAATTTGAGAGCTTTCGTGGGTCTTACTAACTTGGCCTCAACGGTAGGGGTAGAGACGCCTGGTTGAGCCGCCACCATATTCAACTTCGCTTCACGACTCGACAGCCTCAGCTCTTGTTTGCTTACCTGCTTGGACTATATTTTATTCATCCCATTTTCTTTTGCGCTAGTATCGGCTTTTAATTTTATGAAATCCTACTTTGGCTTCATGCCCTTCCGTTCCTGTCTCGTTTTACAGGACTGGATATTATTCGGTCGCAGCAATCATCAACAGATTTATGAAACAGTACCGTGCATAATATTGTTTTCCTTTCAATGACGGCTTAGTACTTACGCATTCGTAGAAGGCAGTCGTTCAACAGCAGCCTCGACACTCGCTTATGGAATGTTGTAAAACATTTCTAACTAACTCCATGTTCACTGGCTTTTTTAACGATTTTAACGTATTTTCATCAGTCAGTTCATCACGAGTAAATCTATGAAGAAAACGTTGACACAAGCTGGCATCTGAATGATAATGCATGCCTGGAATCGTGAGAGTTATATTCCGAGAGAAAGTTTGAAGTCGTGATGTAATGCAACGCGCATTCGACCGAGTTTTTTCAATAGATTAAGGTTACATTGGTGTGGATTATGGATGGGGATGGTGTGGCCGTGTGTCAGCGTATGTCTTTTGTGCTCTCCCTACCTACTGCTGACAACTCTCTTGATCTGCTCGCCACTCAACGCTCGTAATCTCCACCGTCAACACACTGCGACTCTTTCCTGCTATCGCCGGTAGTTGCTGCATTACCCAACGGTAATAAACTGATATAGCGGGACCTCATTATTCCCTGTATTTGTATGAACCATTTTTGCGATTCTATCTATTTCTTATCTACCTATGTGTGCTTGATTCAGTTCAGTGGTTCTGTCCAGCGTTTACATAAATGGCAAATCAGCCCTGGTGATATATTTAACTATGTAGGTTACCGCTGACATCATCGGCCGCAAAAGTCATGACGCCCAGAGCGAAGGCATGTCTGAGTCTGCCTTGACGTTGATTGGCTCGCTCGGATAGCTTTGGTTGGCCAATGACCAGTCTGCCATTAATACACGCGAGATGCGCAGCCGTGCAACAGGTGCCCTGAATAGAGTCTTCACACGGTTTCCGACTCTAGCACCTCCGCCAATGCTTGTGAGCTGCCGAAATTCTCGCATGAAGCCTCATGATTAACATAATGCACTTTCAAAAAATACTATTTAGGTTTTTCAGTTGAGTTTATCAGTGTGATGTTGTTTTGAACCTTTGGTCGAATTTAGAGTATAAGTTTTTTTAGATGAACATCAGTCATATTGACTGATTTGGTTCTACTTTTATGACGATCAAAACCGTGCAAACTTATTCTAGCAGAAGTAAGATGTAAGAATGTCAAAAGGTGCCAGATCGAACGTCAGAAATATCAATATTATACTTTCTACCCCTAGTATAGTGAGCGTCAGCAGAGGCTTGCACGTGACATATCCTGTAATAAAAGCAGATTTACGCAGTTTCCGCCATTCTCGTTCCTTCTTCAACCGTTCTATCCTGGTAAAAAAGACAAAGTCAGAATGACCACAATGTAGCAGGCCTTCATGGAAAAATGAAAGCGTCTAGATCCTGCCTAAAGTAAAGTGCCATAGATGCCACATTTAGAAGGAGCGAGTGCTACAGATACTAAGGATCATTTCCTTTACGTTTTAAGAGTTCAAAAACATAAGAATAGCAGAGTTTGCTAGCAAAGGTGAGTACTTTCCACCATTTCTGATAAGGGCAAACTTTTAAAATTTGAAATATCTGAGCATGTAGGTGACCCAACTCACGCTTCTGATTGAGAGGTTAGGCACACAAATAATTTTGTTATTTTTATTTTTTGAGTAGATTTGAAGCTCAGAATGCCTTTTTTAAAGAATACGGCATGTTTACTGCAGTACAGTAAAGGAAAACAGACAAGATTTAGGCGAAATAAGAGGTTGGAAGAAATTCAAGAAATTTCTTAGGCTGTTAAATAACGCAGAGAAAATTCTTAAGCTTCTGTAAATTGTGCTATAAAAGAAAGTAAATAAAAGTAAGAAAGTTTTCAAATATCGGTAAATTTGAGCTTAATTCGCTAAAAATCAGGTGAAAGCAAGTAAGTGTAATCGCATTTTTTGAAAAAAACAAAAACGTCAGCGTAATAAATTACGTTTAGGTAAAATCTGATATTTTTGCCACAAAATGCAGGAATAAACTTGGTTGCCAATGTGTTTTGTTGTAATACGTGATAACGCGGAACGATTACAAGATACATACAGATAGACTTAAAGATTTATATGAATAAAGGCTATTTTAAATTTGGAAGTATGGAATAAGATACTTTTTTATAATATATTTTCCACGAAGCTGGAATTTACAAACGCTATTGACAGAAGATTACCATTTTACCAAAAATAATATTAAATATCCGGCCACTCTTGTGTGTATTTGAAATCTTAGAACGGGGCACTATAGCAAACAAATATGCTGTAAAACGTTCCAATATAAAGCCAAAAGTGAGTTCTTTCATTTTCGGTAGAAAATGAATCTATTATTCTCAAGAAAGTCAAATAACGGTTAAAATTGCACATTTTCATCTTGGTTCAAATTATAAGAAAGTGCGCAGGTATTCAACAGTGAATTATTAACTTAAAGCACTTTTTAAAGAGGCTCCTTATAACAGAAAGTTTCTTAAGTTATCTTAGGCATATTGATTGAGAGCGTTTATATTGAACGTTCATTATTCTCTGCAATAATTTTTCATGTTCAGGGGGATCTTCAAATATGACTTCAATGGCCACCTACAGTAGAACGAAGGTCCAAATACTTGCCACTTCGGTAAATAAATTTAAGAGCTATCTTTTTAAAGGCAGTGATGAAGTCATAGGACAGAATCTATATTTATGGCTAGGCGCTTGAGAACAACGAAAATCATGAAATGTTTACCAGTAATTCAAGAACAATTCCATAATAACTGCAACTCATTATCAAAATACCAAAAGAGAAATTAAGCGCATGAAAAGTTCTCTTAATGTATACAAAATGGCATTTTACAATATCAGGCGAAAATTCGATGTAAATTTATAAGTCTCAGTTACAGCGATTTATCACGTTTTGGACATGGGCCGCCTTTTTAAAGTTGTTAACTGTCATATTTCGTTAAGGTTCAACATTGCTATTCAGTTTTTTATTAGTATTTTAAAGCCTCTTAATTATCTTTCGTGTCAGTTTGTGAGTGATTATCAATCTTGCGTTATTTTGGCACTTTGCATGTGAAACGGCCCAAACTATAGTTTTCCGTGTGTCAAAAATTCATTTTATGAAACTTTCCAGTAAAGCTTCTTTTATTCTAGAAGAGTATTACAAATCAAAACCACCTGGATAGTTCAATATAAGTAACCTCAGAGAATTTTATCGAATTTTCATGCAACATCATTTAGTTTCGTCAGCCTGTGCGTTTATTTTTCCTATGTTTTGAGTGGGACACATGAAAGTCTGTTTTGCGTGTGTTTGTGCAATGCCGAGTGAAAAACAAACAGGGTTTCTTTGTCAACTACACTACTTTCTATAGTTGAATTGATTGTTTCTTAAGTAATGATTTTATCCTATTTATTAATAAATTCACCAAAATCTCTTCAGACAAATACATCTCATGCACATTTAAAGCAGTTTATGTGTCTTGAAAAATGAAGTTCAAAACCAATTATGTGACAATTACAGAGAAGTAAAAATCATTTGGTACAATGCAAATCCTATGCTTGACCGGGCAGCAAGACATATGTTGGATATGTTTAATATCTTGTAAACACATCTTCAGCCATTCACAATCAGGCCAATATAATAACGTTGAGAGTAGAAACTTTGTTCGTGAACAGGGTTTATAAGTATCTTAGAAGTTCGGTCACACTCCACGTGTAGACTCCACCAATGCAACAACACACCTACCTTGACAAACCTGTGGCCTAGGAATAAATGCAACTAAACCCCTCATGACTCACTTTTTATTTTCTATGTAATTGTATTGGTCTTATGATGATTGAGAGTAAAATGGTATTCTCAAAGTCATTTTCACGTATTAAGAAGAAGTGATATAAGACAAAGAAGAATCTTTCAGAGCCATAAATTAATAATTTTATGTTTGATAAAATTTCAGCCGTCGTTTCCAAAGATGTCCACCGTGTGCCCCATAGCATGATGGACGCATGGGTGGTGACTTATGCCTCATGTATTTTATAGTGGTGGCAATCATGCAGAGTATTTATCGCGATCTCTGCTCCTCACGGTACTGGGTACGGTATCATGACCAAGTGAAGATAACCGGAGAAGACCGAGGGAGCAGGTGGCTGGCTCGATGGAAACCTGGGTCTAGGCGTACCACGCCGCACACCCTTCTCTATTTGCATTATTTACAATGTGTGCGCCTCCACAATAATGCCTACCGTGACCAGAATTGGCTTCGCTGTTTGTCCAGCACGTCTATCGAGCAGCTCGTTTCAGGGGCACTGTGATTAATAATCACCTTAAACAAACCCACAATAGTCAAATTGGCTGTCTGCGTGTTTGACGGAATTTGATTTGTTTAAAATGCAAAATGACTGTCAACAAAGCACGGGCATTTTATTTACGTTTCATCATTATCTTCTTTGATATATCCCTTTTCTTATAAGAGCAATATAGTAAGACATCTTTAAGTGATTTTTAAAATGGTTGTCTTCTGAAATTTTAAATTTCACTTAAGTTAATTATTATTAGGTTAGATAATATTAATATATGAACGTACCGAAGTATCCTTTTTAAGAACAATCGATTTTATAATTTTTCAGATTTTGGGGAACGTAGTTTGAGCGAATTTTACATTTTGAAAATTTCCTACAGGTCCTCATCATATCTCATGAGTTATCACATCTTCCATATTTTTATCTTCTATCTAACTTAAGTGAGCTGATGATTATTAATTAAGAAGGATTAAATTCAAGCAGGAATATACCCTAAATGCTGTGAGGCACGACAAATGGAAGGTTTTTAACCTCTCACAGATAGAAAATATGTTACGATACACAACGCACAAGAAACTGCGTCAATGAAAGAAACATTAGACTGATAAGTTGGTCACACGCATTAACATCGATTGATCGAGTCATTTACTTATTTTGGTTTGAACTGTTGTTGTGGTTTTTTGTGGTTTTTAAGTCACTAGACACGACCTGAATATAAATATGCGTAAATTTAACAGCAAGCATCATTAACCCTGAGCACAGGGTCGGCGAAGCTTTACAATACCCATACCAATATTGTCAGACAAGGGGCTCAGAACTACTTTTCAGGCGTCTTAAAGTATTAAAAATACTTACGTTTTGCTTTTAACATCATCGGTCTTTTGTGAAGAAGGCTCCTGCACAGTAGATTCTTTAACCTTGAGTACATCAGCAGTCTGTGTTCTCACAAGACGGTATATGACTCTATGGATTCGGACAAAATGCGTTCGTAGTTTTTCAAAAATTCGGTATTACTATTTCCGCATAAAATAATATGGTAATTTATTTAAGTTATGATTTTCAGTAGTGGGTGGCTAAAAGAAAATTTTTGAATCTTTTATGATATAAACAATACCGGTTAAATCATGTTGTTGTTAGGTTTATAGTCCTGGTTTTTATCCTTTCATTAATTATTCTAGGATTCTTAAATCTTTACCTCACATATGGTGGATAAAATATCCGTCTATCTAATATTTGAAAACATTGAGTATGCGCAGATGTGAGAATCGAACTTAGCCTTGAATCCCAGCAATATAAATGCAGTTTGAGCTGTCGAAACTGTCACTATATCTGAAGTTCCATTCTTGGCCTTAATAGCTGGCTCTTTGTACGTGTTTTGTTCAATCAAATTCATACTCTGGTCAGCTAATAGAACCAGGTTCCTATAAGCCTGAGGTTTTGGGTTTTCACCCGTGCCCATCAGCAGACACAGTTGCAGACCATTATCTGAGACCGTCTCTGATGTTGGGTTAGAGTTGGACTCCGAAACCTCAGATTAATACTTTTCTTGTTCCAGCGACCACGTCTTGCCCTTACTACCACTTTATATTAAAATATTAACACTTTCGTGCCAAGTATGTGAAGTACGCAATCATTTTTCTCAAAACAGCCCTTCATATTCGCAGGTAAGCTCCAAAGAAACAGATAAATTACAAAATAGATTGTCCATCAAATATTTTTTGAAGTCAATTTTGCTTTTTGGTACAATTTTAGCAGCGCGATTCGCTTGCAACTAAATCGCAATCAAGAAAAGTAACGGATATAATTCTGCTCACCTAGAAAAATTTATGCATTTATGGACCCATTATTTCATGCATTTTATATAACAGAATAAGGCTTTTCCTCAAACTACGAGGCTAATTTCGATGCTAAAGTAAACGAATCATCTTTTTCCGGCTACACGACGGGCATCAGTACCAGTTAGCCAAGTGCCTCAACAGCGAAAATTGTGCAATTTTCCGTCTGGCTTTAGATTGAAATAAAATTAAAAACCACATATTCCTCTATCGAATGTCATGGTAAGGTGCTTATAGAAACCAAACGCATTATGCTATATCGCTGTCTGATCAAGAGCGTATTTGTTGCAAGTATTCTTCGTAGAAGTTATTTTATCTCCACTAAACTTTCGTGTAGGAGCCCGCTTGAACATAGGATCCAATCCTCCAACTGTGGAAAAATAGCATTGCAAAGCATAATTAAACATCTAGAATTATAATTTACTAGAGTACTTTGAAAAACTCAATTTATATAAACCGTCCATTCTGGTCCTTGGTTTTTGGAGACCAAAAATTGAATGGCAGCATCCTCAGGACGCCTTCTGGCATAAGGTTAACTTCCCAGTTGCCAGATAAGGTATAACAAATTTATACGAACGTGATTTTTAAAAATAATTTTGCTAATCATATTTCCGTTTTTAAGACCATGTTCAGTTTCCTTGCATTTAACCTTTAAAACTTTCTTTGCATAGCCCGTTGAATAAGAGACGCAAGACACAGAATCTCCCCTTTGGGCGGTAGTGTCTTGAACAAAGTTAAAAACATTTTTTAAAAAATCTAAGGCACCATTTCTGAAGCTTCGAATTATAGCTAATGGGAGTTTTGATGCCCGAGTGTGTATTATTTGGATTCAAAAAGGAAATTAGTTTTGACAATTTTCGGAAACCTTTCTTTGTGTATTATGCACTAAGCATGTAATTGATTCCATTGATCTGAATTACCTGCGTTTATGTTCATAAAAATTGTTTTCGTGTGTTAGCATTTGCTAACTACCTGTCAAGATAATCTTTCTAAAGAGGTTAACCATATTTTTGAGGTTTTTATAATTTTACTTGTTGTCTGTATATAGTGGTAATAAATTGATTTCAGTTTTAAGAATTTCTAATTCGATGTCTCGTACTGTAAGATTGCACAAATAAAGGTTGTGATCTTTTTATAACTGTTTTAAAATACTGACGACTGTTTTTGATCATACCTTGGTAGTGGGTGAATTTGAGGCGGCCATTCTGTAGTAGAGTTTGCTGGTTTTTCGTAAATTTGGGGATTTTCAGGTTGACCCAATCTGATGCCCAGAGTTTATAAACGGGAAAATCATGGTCAGTTTCATCAAACAATGCTCCAAGTTTAACAAATGAATTGCCATAACTAATGTTTAAGTAACTTTAAGCTACCCACTGCAGCTTGAACTTTTTGTAAGGCATTTAAAAAATAATACTTCTAACTGTTTTTAAAGTGTGCTGATTTGATAATCCTCCTTAGCACTAGGTACAGAAATATAGAGCAAACATAATATTTTTGTACGTTTACTCAAAACTTACATGAATATTTCTCATTCGATTTATATGCTATGAACTATTATGGATTAACTGCACGCACTCTTTTGTATAAATAGTATGGTATGCAAACTATCAGTAACTAAACATGCCCCAAACTTGTTTAAAGTGCATATGCATCCAAATATACACTTCAACAGGCTTTTATATTGACAAGGTCCTCGTTCGTGTGGGTACGAAAAAATATAAGAAATGTTTATCGAAATTGTTTTCATTTAAGCTCTCCTTAAAAGTTAGTCAACTTCCAAATACTATTCAAAAGATGATCTGCATTTGTCCGGATGTGTTTTTTACTTTCGAAACACTTTAAGATGCTCCAAATTTTATGTTCCTAAGTGCCTCCAGTGATATTTTTTAGCCTCTTGTACCTTCTGAACATATTTTTCTTTATGTTTTTCTTCATTCTTGGGAAGAAAAGGAAGAAGTCGCAGGAGGGTTGAGCAGTTGGGTTAGCGAGGTGGATAATCTTTGTAATGCCATTGATCACCAGCACTTGATGGCATTGCGCACCTTGTGAACATTTTTGTCAGTTTTTTATATTGTGAGACGACCAAACGTGAATTATCTTCAATTAAAATTTGACCGTTTTGGAACCGGGAATAAATTCGCAAATCCTAGGTTAACTTAGAGGTTTCCAAGGCATTGAAACTATTTCTGCTGTTGTTTTTTATGTAAGAAACAGGATATGATAGTGGCGCGATGCTTCTTTAAGTTTGTCACCTCAAAATCACCGTGAGCGTTGGGAGCGTGTAAATATAATAATCATTCTCTCCACTGCGATGGTTTCTTATGACTGCTCTTTGGTCAATTGAGCAAGAGGATTGTCTAGTTCGCGTAACCAGTGGGATAGAGCAACATTGCCAACCCACTTCTCTGTCAATAATGATTCCTGTTTTTGGGTATCTTCTCGTCTAGTAATATCTTTTTTAATTTTTCGCAGCACACGCGTAAGTTCCGCGACTTTATTATGCTCAGCGAAACAAATATGAAGTGTACTAATGCAAACGTTTTGATTTTTGCTACCTTGTATCTGATAGTACAAGGCTATGAAGTTCTCTGAAAGATCCATTAATGGTTCTTTGTTTAAATGTTTAGGCACCATACATTACGGTCTTCTAATCTTATTAGTTGTGTATTTATGGTTTTTATATTGCGATTAACCACACGGAATACTCAATAAACAAATCGAGCAGCTTTATAACTAATGCACTTATTCGCAAGATTTTCATAAGCTTAAGGCATTATCTAAAAATCTCAAAGAAAAGTATTGGTAGTATTTTCCTATTTATATTGCTCTCCAATGTTGGACGCACGCGAGACTACGTGTCCGGTTTCCTGGATAAGTTCCTCAATTTTAAGACTACTTATTTTGTCATTCACTTTTGGAAACTTAAGCAATCGATTCAGGTGCATTTTAGCAAAGGCATTGGCAAAATCCCTATTTTGCTTTAAAACAGGAGGAGTGACAATGTAAAATTTAATATTAGTTCAAAGATAATAACAGGAGAGTTACAAAATCTTGTCAGTCAACAGCTGTTTCAACGAAACCTTTTTGTGCGCTCGGTTTGCTGCAGAACATGCCTTATGGAAAAATTAAACATAATTCCAATGCTACGGTACTTTGTAATTTTTCTTTAAGATATGTGACTGAAACCTCGCGTTGAAGATCATGGAAATTTATATTGAACCCAGTTAATAACGTTTGAGTCCGAATATCCATTTTTTACGACGGAAAATGTGAACTGCATATTGTTAAATAGGTTTGTAAATGAGAAAGCTCTTTTAAGAAATCATTGAATTACAGTTTTTGTGGAAAGATCTTTTTGGTTTCATCAATTTATTTTTCGAAATTCGGCACCAAAGTCTTTACCGGTGTTGATTGTTTAAGACTCATACTTGCAGGTCTTCGGAAAAAGATCCAAAATACGTTCAAAAGTGACATATCTGCTTTCATTAATGTATTTTTATCCAAAAATTTGGTCAGTCCAAAAACCTCAATCTGATAACACTACAAAAAAGGTAAAAACTTAATATTTGTATATGACTTGATAGTTTGTTATAATTCACTTAGCTCCCACAACTTTAAATTCAAAAACCAAAAATAATAGGCTTAAATATATTGAAAATTAAATAAACGATAATATTCCATGAAAAAGTTGTTGTGACACTCAATTTAAAGTTCAGTCAAATTGCTTCACAATTAGATAATCGTATGCTCACAACATGACTTCACCAGGTGTTAATACCTTTTTAGATCTAACGTCACTATAACAAACCTCGGACGGGTTGAAGTTCTTTAGTAGCAACGATCTGAAAAGTTTTGCTAAGTATAATCCTCACCATACTTTAAACATTTTGCAAGCATCGATTGGTATGTTGGATTTTCTTTGTCTTCCGAAGATGAAGCAAGGTAGATTGGAAAACTTTTAAGTCCACTCTTGTTATACAAATGTTTTTATGCATAAAACTTATGCTGACAAATACTAACTTTGTCCGCGGATGATGCATCCGCTCGCATTTGTCGTCTGACTCTGCGAGCATTGCCAGTAATTTCGTTCTAAAAAAGTAATAACAACAGTTGTAGCCTTCACACTTATGAAAAACTATTAGGTTTTGTCAACAGACTTCCTCATAAAATAATGTGTCCTTATTTATTGAATAAATATCATTTATTACAGTTGCACGATGTAACTAAGATTAATTTAACTCCGTATATTTTGACATTGACATTGTTAAGGTCCATGAATCTAGTTGAAATTATTAGGCTTCACTGCGAAAAGCGCGTAACCCTGGATTAAAAGATAAAATAAATATCGAGTATTTATACAGTGAGGACTGCCTATACTAATCATTTTTTATCGGCCGAAGTTAAAAGATTTATGTGACTCATTAAATGTCTCAAAAATTACGAAATCACATTCAACATCCAGTATTTACGGTGCTGTCATGGTGAACATTATGATAAAAGTCCGCGAAATGCTGAAAGTTTCGGATATTCACTGTAACTCTTCCATTGCGAATATTTGAAACGACCTTTGGTTGTTTGTGCTTCTGTTTTCAAAGTATTCCAGTGTGCTCACATAAACGTGTTTTTATCCTAATGTCAGAAAATAACATCTTAGGCCTAATGGGTGTCAAACGTTTTCCGTACTCTTCTCTATACATTTAAGCTTGTAATTTTGGTTTTTAGTTTTCCGACATTTAAAAGCATGCCTATTCCTATTTTAAGGAAATAGGTGGTTCGATCAACCATAACCAATAATTTTTGCTGGCTTTAGGCCAGAAAAACGGGCATCTCACTGGGATGATGACTGCACATAGTTAAAAACTGTGTAAAATTAAGTGGAAGTGCAGCATAAAATATTGCAGTCTATATTTGCCTGGCAGATTTACTTGCAACAAAACATGGAAGGCGTAGTTGGCCTACAACTAAATGTCTTTGTATTCAGGGGATTTCCATGACATCAATAATGGCCAGCTATCATTTTTTGACAATAGGCTATCTGGCGTGCATTTAATTAACAGACTTCTTATAAGTCGTTTAAATGTATATCTATTGCGCTGTTATGCAAGAGAGGACCTCCCAAAATGAATGATCGTTGGAGCTAGACAGCTGAACAAGGTAAACGGTGGCTTTGAGAACGAAATTGTTACGGTGATGCATTGACAAGGGTTACAAATTTCCTGAAGATCTATAGAGTATGCCCACCTGAAGAAACGTGTAAACATGGTATGAAATAGGAATGTAGACAAATTGCACATACAAATGCTTGTTAACAGCGTATAGTATGGAAAATTATTTCAGTGTTGATGAACCATGGTAGACTTATACCATTTACAAATTTTAAAAATATCACGGTCAGAGAGTTTTGTACCTCCCAGTTGTATATCACGATACTGGGACAAAAGCCGAATAATTAACATAAATGGATCAAAAGTAGGTTTCTATTGCCAAAAGTATGGAAGTGAAGAGAAAATAAGATATCATATTGCAATTGAATGTAATGGCTGCCCTGGCAAGAAACAATGGACAGGCCAAAAGTCCTTGCTGGATGAAAGATTACGAAATCGACCTATAAAAGGAAAATAGAGTAGATTTGCTAACTCATGCAACTTTAACCGACATTCTGGAATGTGTTTTCTATTCTAAAAGATTACCTATGTAAGGTTTTAAAACTAATTTTTGTGCAGCATATTCACGAGATATTCCCGTCACTTCAGAATGCCGACTTTTCAGCGGGCTTGTTTCTGACCGCCTGCAAAAACTACGCTCTGCGATAATAATTACTTGAGTAGTGTTACTTTTTACTGTTGTTATGTCATTCCTTTATAGGTTCAACCATATATTAGAGAAAACATGCAAAGAGATGTTTTTTCTTCCAGTCATCTAGTAGAAAATTAAGTCTTCTTCAAATTTCTTTCTTAAGTAAATAATGTCTTTTGGTTTTAAAAAACCTTTTCGACTGTTGAATAATTTTGAACGCCACATGCTGTTGGACTTGCTCCTACGGTTTCAACTGCATACGCTACACACACTCTGTCTAAAATTAACGGTGAATTTCTTTAAGATTTTAGGAAGATTTCTTACAATACTAATAAAACTCAGCCATGGATGTGGAGAAAATTTTAAACCTGATAAGCAGCATTAATAAATGCACAGCTATGATGCTTTATGTTTGGCTATTTCACGATCATATAAACTTTTCTGAAAGCATAACTTTCTATCAAATGATTACAATAAAGAATATGTTCATGCGTTTTTTTATGAAAGGTATGGTTACTTATAAATTAACCGCAAATCAATGAGAAAAATTAACCACTTCTGCTTAAAACTACCTAAATATTCATTTCTCCAGAAACTTGTTGAAGGCAGGCACCCTAACGTGACTGGAATATCTCCAGATTATGTTGTAAAATAATTACGCTTTTCAGACTTATTCAGCAAATCTTCGCGAATCATAAACGCGATGCATCTGAAATGGTTTGTTGGGATACTAGACTTACGCGTCATCTGCTGCACTCTCTCTCACACATCCATCTAGACTTGGTAGCAACAGTATGGCAGGACGCTCGACGGCGGAATCGGGTACAGTGGATGACAAAGCTAAACAGCGTGCCATACGGGCCTGGTTCGTGCACAGTGGACCAGGATTTAAAACAAGCAACATTGAGGCAGCTCGGATCCAACTTAAGGGTAACTGCCATAGAGGCCTCATAAAGAAGGATCCACTGCAGTCTGATTCTCCGTTCGGTGAGGCGGACGAAGTAACCCCATTGGTTCGCTTATAGCGCATTGTGTTAGATTCATGCGCGTCCGATTGTTTATATTGAGATAAATGAGCTGAGGTTCGCTAAGGTGGAGAATCAGATGTTGACGTCATTCACTTTTCCCTCTCCTCGGCACCAGTCAAATGGCCGTACTAGTGCACCAACTGATGTTGGGATCCAGTGCAAGTGGTTGACAGATCTACACAACCCGCCTCGCATGACCTGATCCCCACTCAAGTCCTCCGCGTTTTCATTAAATTGGCGGCGGACTGCTAGGTTCTCACATGCTTTACAGTGTCATAGTGGCCACATAGCAAAGGAGCAAAAGAGCACGCTTCCATGAAAGGAACCTCTTTCGTGCCGCTGAGTTGGGACGGATTTGTGTGTGGTTTGTGTGCTGGTGCGAAGATGTGTTCGTCCCCTCCCATCTCCGATCTTCGTGACTGTGTCTTAACACAGGGCCCAGGTGGAGGAATGAAACGGCAAGTGAGGTAGAGGCCGTGCAAATCCAGTGCCAGTCGCCGTCCTTGTACCGCCATGCTCTGGAGCACATGGTGGACATCGTCAAATTACGACTATTGGATTGTCGGAAAGATGTGTTGTAATGGGTGTTTGGGACCGTGGTGGTTTTCCGCAGAAAAGCATAATACGTACGTGGCCGAATGCGGTGACCGAATTTCCGTAAGCAGTGTTGTCAGCTGAGGCCAATGGTACGGATGTATGCTGATACGCTTGGCACTGGTTTCGCAAATGGTCAATCAGACTATGCACTAATGCATAAACTGAGCAAAGTGCTCGATAAATAAGGTTATATTAAGAATGTTAAACTATTCCATTGGAGTAAAACAGTATGAGAAAGACTCGTAAGTTTTGTTGCTCTATTTAAAAATGAAACATTTGGACATCGTCGTCCGTGTTGTGCGGGAGGCGTGGCCCAAAGAGTGACCTATTTACTGGCATTAACATCTCACCCACAATTATATATATATATATATATATATATATATATATATATATATTCATGGCATAAGTACTGTTGTCTGCTTTCATCGCTTCGACCACTCCTAGAGCGTGGCTTACACTCTGTTATTAGTGCTCTAAAATGGTCTTATATAAAAACACATGTCTCAAAATACTCAAAACATTATTTTTTAAGCAGACGAATAAAATGCTTACGCAGCCGTTAAATGAAATTCGACCTTGGGCAAAGACTGTTTGGTAGCTCCGGGATCAAACTTTTCGATGCTTCTAGAACATAAAATTGTACACCTGGTGGTAAAACCTCTTTCAAATTTCGTATCTTATGCTGTCAAAAGTCCTAAAAACCTTCTGCCTAAACATAGTCAGTGCATTGAACATGATTTAGAAAACTGGTTAATGGGGCACGCAGATTTTTTACCAAATGAAGAGTTTATCATGCATTCAAATGAACATGCAGCGCAATGACAAGTTGTCCTTTTTACATCTATAAGAAACCTATGTTTCCTCTCCAAATTGATCCCCTATTCTCGCCAGTATCGTATTATAGGTGGCCTTGCGTGGACCACATATGTGTCCGGAGGACTAATTCTTCTCACATTACCGAATTATTTATAAGTTGTTTTTCACACGTCATGCAATACCCTCCATTTTGCAGGGTTTACTCCATATTATTTGGAGCCTACTTCATTCTTTTTTTTATTGCGCCATAAAGATATCAGCGAAATTACCGACCCCCAAATTAAAAACAATCGGGATATATTTTAGAATCGAATATTTATTTTTCAGTCAGAAACTGGTGTTGTATGAAAAGATTTCAAAGTTCTGCTTCAGCAATCCTGTCTTATGGCGCATTTATTCTGACCACTACAATCACTGCTCAGGTTATTCAAATGCATTTATTGTATTTTGGATTCACTTTACCCTTATTGAACAAGAACATGACCTACTATTTTAAAAAAGCCTGATGCGGTTGGTGGAATTTCAAAAAAATGACCCAAAACGAGATTTTGTGTAGGGTCGCGTTAACTTCGGAGATCTTCTAGTCCTTGTTTCATATAAAACTTTTCATATGTTTCGTCAATTTTAAAATGCGTCTCAAAATTCCTGATTTCATTTCACTTCAGCGTGGAATGTGCTGCATATCTGCTATTTATTTTTTGCTTTAACTTATAATGTGTCACTGTATCCTGGATGAATCAGTAAACTCTGTCCTTTTTAAAAAAACATTTAACAATTGGGCATCAGTTATCTTTTCGTTGACAAAATTTCATTGAGAAATTAGGAAGTAGCATTGGTTTTAGTTTTTAAAGTTAAGGAACAGGCAGCTTTGAAATTTGTAATGCTGCGCCAACAGAAAGTGTTCAATGGTTGAAAATGCCATCTCCGTAAGCACAGAGGCCACTTGCCTTGGAAAAAAACTTGGTTTCACTTTGCCTCCCGACACCGGCGAATATGCTTCGAACTCAACGTTTGCAGGCTTCGAAATGTTGCTAAGCCAGAGAAAACAATAATTTTGGATACCGGGTGAAAAATTCGATCATTTAAAGAAATGAATATAGTTATTGCGGTAAATTCGCCTTATTGGCTTCTGTAAAGTGTAGCTATTCAAAAGTGCCTTTGAGGAAAACGCAGTTTTATTTACGGGGTCACGTTTGCACAAAAATGATCAAACTTCAGAGCTTTCATTAGAATCCAGAACTCCGTTTCACGCATTTGCCTATTGCCAGGTAATTCAGTTTTTTAAAAAAAACTGAAAATGAGCGAAAATATGTGCCACTGGAGAAATTGGACTGAAGAACAAAATCCACGAAGGCAAGGGGAGATTTTAAAGCATCAAAATCTATACGCAATTCTATATGCTTATTGTGATTCCCGCTAAATTGTATTGCCATTCCGCGCAAGCAATATCTGGTAGACAGTAGACAAAAGTACTTTTATTCGTGTTTCAATACTTTTAACGTATCAAACAAATCAGTAAAGTGGGGCATTATTTTTATAATTAAATCAAAGGCGAACCTACTTCCATACTTGGCGTCCCTCCGGTAAGCTGGCACTAGCTGCACTGAAAGCACATGCAAAAGATATTGAGTTTTTTTAAAGTTAAGCATTGTGTAAATTCGCTGGGATTTTTAAAAATTTAATACAAACCTGATTTCGGTTTCAGTATAGAGTATGCTTTAATATTTCCCAAAGATTTGGCCAAATGCATTTACTTAATATTGGAAGGGTAATCAATTTATGCCAGCAAAGAGACGTATATGTGTATTGAAGCTGAAAACACTTTAGAAAAGTCCAACCCGTCTCGCATATGCATGAAAGCTCTACTAGATGTGATTGATAACGATATGTATCCTATTCCACCATTCTACGAAGAGCGATAGTCAAAACCAATTATTTTCTTGACCATAACAGTGAGGACTAAAACGATATTTTCCATCTACCTTTTTGATTTCAAAATCAATTCTGTCATTAGACACAACAACCGGATGCATAGGGCCTGCACTATTTACGGAAGGCTAAAAAACTCAAAAAATATGCCATCAGGCATTATTACATGGATTTCAGATGACTTTAATCGTTGCGATGACGCCGGATCGACCGCATGTGAGGTGTCAGTTACCACCATTCAGAAGAAGAAGAAGAAGAAGAAGAAGAAGAAGAAGAAGAAGAAGAAGAAGGAATTGCGATTGCTGGAACAAGAAGTTTATTGACCTGACATTTCAGATTCTCTCTCGAACCCATCATCAGAGACTGTAATCTCATCAGTGTCGCTGATGCTTAGCGTAGTAAATGGCAGAAGGTTTGCCTAACTGCGTGAATACTTGTTCTGTCCAGGAAAAGCCTTAGCACTATGAGCGTAGGGATACCATTGCGACTTTTAATAAACTGTGAACAGGAAAACCATGAGTTCAATGACATGCGGCTCATGAGCGTGTCACTTATCGTGAGAGCTACGGCTGGTAAGGCTGTCCTATATGTCCCAACTATAGGTTTTCATTGCGCAAAAATGAATAATAAACGGTCACAGAATTCATTTGCTCAAAATTTAAGGAATAGAAGAGAAACGGTGTTTTGTCTGCCATGAAACTGACATAGGACATACCTTGATGACAGACTCTGATCAAGTCCATTGAAAGCCGCCGCTATTATGAAACTAAGAAAACACTGCGTGCTTTACTATAAACCTGCTTACTACTGCGGAAAAATAAAGCCACCCCTCTTTAGGCTCAAGATTAGAAATAGGAAGAGCCGCAGGATATTTATACGATTAATGTCAAGCAAGCTTAACGAAAATAAGAAAGCAAGCACACATCTATATAAGATGGGTCCTCCGGCCACCGTTCGCTGTCGACAACAGCCCAGTGGTTGGATGGATGGATTGGGATCCTGCAAGATGCTAAACCACAACAAGTGAGCTTCACGCGCCTTCTTCTCGAAAAAGTCAATATATTTTCATGACCAGTGCATAGCAGGCAACCTTACCAAACGAAATTCTCACGAGAGCTGCCAAACTTATGAGTAAAATTCTTTGGATTCCTGGTTTTCCAGCCGCAATCATCAACAATCGCAATTCTATCCCTCCTTTCAGTAGATGCCAAGTTTCTTGGCAGGGCAAATATGTCCAGGTAGAAACAAAACTACCGTCTATTTACTATGTCAGTCGTCAGAATCATTGTGTGTTTTCAGTCACAGATAATGCGTTCGAGGTAAAATGCTATTTGAGCCAAAACTTTAGTCCAAGCGCTCTGTATCGTTTTTGATTATGGTAATCGGTGACTCTCCCATGCGGAAGATTTGAGCGTCATAACCGCTGAATATGGCAATTGTTGAAGTTCTCAGCCTTCTATGAAAGGCCTCAGCCTTTTGTACCTCCACTAGTCCTCACTTCAGTTGCTGCGTCTGCTGGTGGGTTCTGGGTATGATTGGAAACGTGTGTGAAAGTGAACTTCATTCAAGTCATCGAGTGTTTTTCATTCAGACACTTTTACAAGAATGCAAAAATAAATTTGCAGACCACATCTCAGGCAGTCAGTTTCCTCTACAATTTAGTTCATCTTTTCGCTAAACCCGCATCTCCGTGAGATGTTTTGAGTTTTCATTTCTCAGATGAGAGTTCAGTTGCTTCGAGATCTACTTTGGAAATGATTTTTCGTGTTTGTGTCTAACTTTCATAGCCATGCCAAGATTAAATTTACTAGAAATCAGCGCTTATCCTCATATAAAGTTGAATTTCGCCTAAGCGCTCTTCTCCAACTAACTGGCACTTAAAGAAAGTGGAGTTCAAAGTGCTACCATGGTTAAATCGATATCGTAATCTTAATGTGCCATTTGTTTCAAGTGAAACCCTTCCCGATGTCAGGCCCTCTTCGAGTCTTTTCGATTTTTCTGCTTTTCACACTTGCGCGTGAACCTTTCTCAGTTCACCATCATACCCTTTGGAGATCCATTTGACGACGACTTTACTCGGATAATCAAAAACATACTCTGCCCCCAGCATGCTTCCAGGTCTTTCTTGATGGTAATAAAAACGAGGTATTAAAACTTTTACACGTACGATTAGCAGAAAAAGCAAGATAAATAATAAAACCCAGAGGTTGAATAGAGCCGGTATTAAATAAATAGTTCCAAAGCTGTATCATTGAATCAGCTATTAAATGCCTGATCGCGCTGCTGCGGTTCTGTCATCTGCTAGACGACTCATTGGGATCTATTTTAGCATCTAATTTCAATTTACTAACAAAGTGAAGAAGTCCGAACCACCTTTGGATTTCCTCTCTTCCGGGTTCTTCCATCTGAAAACTTCAAGATGTTTGCGTGGTTTCGAGAGACTAAACGCCCTCGAGGCAAACCAGCTCGGTAAATGAAAGGATAATTATCCAGTTCATGCGACGACTATTTAGATATCGGCATAGTATCCTAATAGCTGGTGCACATGCCCATACAAAGAAACATGGAATTCACTCGCTCACCTTCCGTTTTCGATCACATTTCTTATAACGCCCGTATCGGCATCTGTCTGGGTTTTGCCTATTCAGCGGAGCAGTATGGCAGTCCACCAGCGGGAATCGTTTACTTGCCTGAAAGTTTAGGCATTTACTCAAACCGCTTTCGGAGAAAAATATTTTACCACTAAACCAATCAAATTTTAACAGTACCAGGATTTTAAAATTGCTAAAACTAATACCCACTTCAAAGTTACTGCAATATGAGCAGGGATGCATCAAACGACGCTCCACTTGCACTGGGCGCTTTGTGGTCCAAACCATTTCGCAAATCTGTACAAAGCGGGCTATACCGAAATTCTGGACCTCCTCCGGGCATTTCACGCGAAATCGACGCAGAAACGAAGAGAATCAATGACTGCATAAACTTGAAGCTACGCAACCAATACTTCTCGCACTGGCCTTTCGCCGCACTTTATTGTGGCCGGTTTTCATGCCTGCTTTTAATCTGTTTTACAGACCACCACTAACCATTATTTATTTATATCTGTTCTGCGGGAAGCCACTTTTCGTCCAACTAAAGCTTTTATCGCGGAGAAAGGTTATCTTCTGACTTCAAAATGTGTTTGATTCACTAACTACCATAATTAAGCTTTTTCGCGCGGGAAAGCGCCGGAAAGACATATTCACTCAAAGTCATGTCCAGTTGGGGAATGAAATTGATGGGATTTAGCTGGGTAATTAATTTTAAATGATGTTGCATCAAATCATAAACTGCTTGAAATCCCTACTTCGTGAAAATTTTGCCGGATATGGTGTTTTCTTCGTTTAATGAAAAAATATACCTCTTAAGACCAACATAGGATTTTAGAATCTCTAAACGCACGGTGACAGAAAATAGAATGCGTCGCTCAGTTTGTCGCTAAAATACTAGATACGAATGCGCATAAGAGGCGTGTGGCTTCAACAATCTCACAACTGAAATAAATAATTCATGGATATTCTAAGAAAAATTCATTACTTGACTATACAAAAAGCAATGGTGCGGCCTAGCAGCCAAAGAGATGTGTTATTAAGATCTCTTGCTGCTATCTTCATCTTGGGTTTATCGAGGGCAACGCAGAAGGTCTCAGGCTCACGCAAAACACCGTGAAATGCCTTAAAAGGCCTGCGTGGAGACAAAATATAAAGGGACAGGATAGCTATTAAAACGGAAATTTTTGCATGCTACCAAAACCGCCGTCGACACCGTACTCGAGGTAGGGCGGGAAGAGGTTATCGAACACGATTTTCACCAGGCGTTCGCGAAAGAAAAAGATACTGTTTGACGCAGGCAAGACAGAAAAAATGCATTTATGAAGTCATACAATTTAAAATGAAAGAGTACTTTCGAAACCTGCTCGAGCTAAAGGCATGGTTAATGGGCGTTTTCATACTGTCAGGCTGTTGAATCCGGTTCGAAGATGTCAACGTATGCTCCAGGAAGGTGGTGCATGGATTGTTGATACTGGTATACGTTTTGAAGTGATAATAGACTTGCGCTGCATCTACCACCTCTCTTCCGTTATCCACTGGCGCCAGGTAGTAGAACCGCTGCTTCGAAGAACTCCCGGAGGCGGGGATTAAGTTCGATAAATCTCCGCCATGACCATAAGAAATGACAGAATTAGATTGATTGCGTGAGAATACCGCATTGAGCGCGCGCCGGACCTCGAATCCGGATAGCATCTGCGTATCTGATTTAGCCTGTTGGTTAAGCATAAACTACGGCGTTGTATGGGACATAATTATAGCGTAGATGATATACACCAGGCCAAATTTTAAAAGTATCCTGGTGGCCTTGATACGTTGGAAATCACGACAGCAAGTTTAAGGCTATTGAGCAGCTAACGCCGCAACCACACAGTTTCCGGCGGAGAAGCGGGCTGAAGGTTTGTCATATGTTGACATTGAAGTTACCTGCAAACTGCGGCCGCCATAGGACTCTACAAAATGCTGACATAACAAAACTTAACATGACACGCAGGATTTCCTTAAAATAAATTCTCTCCACCGGTACTACCAGTTTCCACGGAATTAATACCGGATTTCGCTCCTGGCTGAATAATTCAGTTGTGCCGCCAGAAGGGAATTTTAACTTCGGTAATTCGATAGGTTTTTTTTTTTATCCACGAGCAGTTACAAAGGCTTCTTTGTAGTATCAGCTTCGAGGGGTGGATTTGAAGTTTAACCAGCCATGGGCAATCTCATTGGGGATCAAGTTGCTCTACTACATCATGGAATTTATCAATTCCGGCGCAATTAAACTGCCTGTCGAAGCAAGAATATTCCTAACTTGCTCAGGCAAAGCCAGCAGATGACTGGGAGAACTCCATTTAAGGTGGGGTCCTCGGGAAGATTTCTGCACCGGAATTAAAACACGCGCCTCAAATCCGGGGCGCAGTATGTTCTGGCTTTTCTGAGCTGCCGGAATTTTTCACAACTAGAGATCCAGACTAATGCCGAAATCAAACACCTCGTAATATGACCCCGTGGTACTTTTAGCGGAATCATGAAATGACGCATTTTTGCCGGCATCGAGCAAACCCCGAAGCCTCATAATTTTTCACCGTACCCTTTAACTCCGCGTAAAGTACGGGTCATTCGCTGGCCGAAGTTATGTTTAGTTAAGGAGGACTTACGAAGATGGTGATCCGGGAACTCGCCAAAGGAAATATCAATGGTAGCTATCACTTACTGTTTAAATATACCACCGGTGCTGAACAAAACGCTCTCGTTTATCAATTTTTAAATAAAAGTTTTCGTTTTAGCTTACAACAAAGAACCCGATGACTGCGATAATACACTTTCTACTCCGAGGTTTTAAGATCGCAACTTCGGTTAAAAACATTTCTGCACTTCAATTGCTTTCCGCTGGGGTATGGGAGTTCCACGGAAAAGCAGCACCGTAGCCTGTTGGTTCGCCTGCATTTCCCGGAACGAACACACTCAAGCGCGTGTGCGCTTTCGACGACCAGGCGGTGAAATCATCTGCTGGTACGTAAAAGAATATGTTTATTGTTGTTTTCTGCCTTCACGGAAGGTCAATTTTGCGCTATCGAATCTTCATAAGCCCTGTAAAATCGCACGGGCGATGTTTTACAACTGCATTCCTGGTAGAACTGGCACCAATAATCAATGATCAAAATCCGAGGATAAACAAACCAAAAGCAAGCTCAACATCCGCCATTGCCAAAATGGAGATAGTAAAGAACTTCAAATCTTCCAGAGCGTCAATGACGCGTTCGGTATCAGTCAAACCTATCCACAACGTCGCCATCATTTTTTAAATCAACGTTGCGGGACCGGAACGTTGGAAATCTGACCGGTAGAGCTGTTTTCTGGTTCAAATTCTCGAATCAACGCTCAAAGGCATTAGATACCGGTTCTGGTGTTGCCTGGTTCAGGGAAGGTGTTGGTTCCGGTGTGAGGACGGTTAGTTCAGTCTGCGCACCGTTTACTTCCGTTCTGGAACCTTTCTTTGCGTCGAGTCACGGGGCATTCGCCTCGAAACTTCACTTTCAGATGTTTCCTCGCAACCGGTTTTCAAGCCGGAATTAGTGAACGGTTATCGGTACGAGATTAAATACCTTCAGGCACAATTTGTTATCGCATAATAATAAAAGTCCGACGGCGAGGCGACTTGAAGAAACTCTACAAAAAACAACCAAAACGCCATGATCCGTTAAATTGAATGCGGATTTCGCCAAAGAATTTAGAATATATGATCAGGCAGCGAAGATAAAAAGCTGGATGAAGTCACCGCCTATAAGGTAGAACAGGGAAATTCAGGGATACATTTGAATTAAAAGTGCCGTCTTACAACAAAGTTGATAAAGGAAACAAGCTCTTTCATATACATTTGAGATGTTGTTTGTGCGATGGGTTTCAGCTTCATATTTTGATGCCACCTGTGGGGTTGTCTCCGTAGCTCAATCGGCGCGCGCTCAGCTTTTGCGTCGCTTTTATCCCGAGAAAAGCATCGAATTATGGGTTCGTTTTAAGCAAAGCTTCGCCCAGGCAAGCAGAATTTTACATCCTCTTTACCGCCGATTAACGAAAGCTGGTAGCGGAAGATTTTTCAAAAGATCGCTTTATTTTTGCATAATCACGATTGAAGCTATTCCGCTATTCGGCATAATGAATTCAACAAAGTATCCCGCTTCAAAATTTTCCAACTTCACATAGGTTTGATACTGCGCACATCTCTGCGAAATCAATCTTGCAAAATTTAAAATGTTTTCCCACCTTCGGTCCGATATAACCAATAGGTAAAAATATTGCAGCCAAAAGGTAAAATCTTAATGGCAAAATACCTTCGTTTCTAACTCGCTTTGTCTCGTTTCAAGGGCTGCAAATTAACTACCGCTTCCGGGAAGTGAACATGCACGAAATTCCTTCGAAAGTATTAGATTAAGTTCAAAAGAAACCGCGAAAACATCATTCCATGCCACAATCCTCGAAGGACGAAAACGCATTAAATGTTGATTCGAACACCAGCCGGACTTGGTCTGAACGCTGGAACTGATAGATAAAACTCGGCGTATACCGAAGCGCGGGGATGAATACCCTGTATCACCGCCGATACCGTATGGAGATCCTTCCGGAAACAATGAGGAGAACGGGGATTTTATACTGGCGGCTTTTACTGCTGCAAAGACCTGAATTAAGGCCTGATTACGCATACATCTATCCGAACCCACTTCAACTAGGTTAAACGATATGACGTTAGTTGTCGGTAAAGAGTACACGACAATACTTTATTGTTGCTTCGAAAGTGGTAAGAAAAGTTTCAGAGGAGGACCCACAAAACGCAAACGCGATTTAAAGAAGCGAAAAAAGCCGATTATCTGCAGTTCCGCTCAACTTTTCCGGGCCATCGAGCTTTAGTTTTTGGATAACATGCTGGTATTCACCAAAGTGGGAAGACGTTCCACTTATATTCAGTCCAACTTAATACGTAACG
>WEDG01001180.1:0-40120 GCA_017591395.1 Schistocephalus solidus | reverse complement strand
CGAATACAGCAAAATACTTTTATCTTTCCCCGTAGACTGCGTAAACCCTCACGTCGTTTTTCGCTCCACAAAACGACACTACCATCCTGCCATTTATCCAACTTATCTTTTGAACAAGCTTAAGAAGCTCTCTGAAGAAAAAGCAACTAGAAAAAGACGTCAATTTTACAAAAACATCTTAGTAAGATTTTTGCGAAACTCTTTTCGCGCACAGTAAAAGCGCAGAGAAAAACGCAGCACCCCATACTTTGAGACGCCTTAGCAAAGCCCCATAGCTGACGGTAGTGATTTAAAACCACCTACGTATATTCACAATGCTTAGAAGTTATTGCTTAATGGTTAAATCACTCAGGGTTATTTTTCGATTTTCCGGACGTTACCGTCATCATATCTCTTTTCGGTCCAAATTATTGATCAAAGAACTTGCTTGAAATGTGTTCTATTTTTATAAGAAGATATCATGTATTATTATGTGAGTAATTTTTTCAATTCAACTAGGCTATGAACTTTTCTAATAATATTATAGAGGACATTCCATATAACCGAATTTCTTATATGGAATATAAGTTTGATCGTTGGGCTTTTTAATTTTGAGGATTGTTTTGGCAGTCTCGTTTTTCATGTGGCTCGAAGGCCGTTATGATTTGCGCGTATATTCACTCTTAGAATATCTAACTCGTGTGTGAGCTTGACCTGGAAAAGTGAGACCATTTTGGAGTCTTCTGATCTAGAGGGGTCGAAGTCTATATCTGTTGTATAAGTCAATATATGAACTTTGTTGCCATCACATTTGGACAACGGTTTGGTAAAGCGTCTTTGAATGCTTCTAATTTCCGCCGGCCATCTAAAGAGCATTATACCAAAGAAAATTGAGCAGTAATCCAGGAGAGCTAATACGTACATTTTAAAAGATGTGTCGTGAAATTTGTAGGTATGGATCCGCATAGGCAAGTGGCTTTTGGTGATATTCGTTTACCAAGAAGGGATAAGTCAAGAGAATTTGTATAGCTGAGTCCTAATTGTTTTATGGATACTGATTCTTTTATTTCGTAATCATAAAAAATTATGGGTGGCAGTTTTTGAGAACCAAAGATTGCATTTGGTCGGTGAGAATGGCATGTGGCATTGGTAACTCTGCTCATTAAACCTTTAAAGATACTCGGCGATGGTAATGCACATTTAAGTCACTGTCTGCTGATTATACGCATTAGCGAGTTTTATATCGTCTGCATATATAAATGCTCTTTCTGCAGTTGATATGGTCGAAATGTCGTGAATATATATGAGAAAGAGAAGAGGACCTAAGATGTAGCCCTGTAACACTCCACTAGTAATAGGGGATGGGTTTGAGACAACGTTTCGAAACTGCACTAATTGATGTCGGTTTTGCAGGTAACATGTGAGAATGTCAAGAAGAAGAGGCTGTATTCCAGGGCTTGATAGCTTCGTTATTAACCTTTTACGGGGGACTTCATCGAAGGCTTTCTTAATATCGAAGTACACTGTGGCTATCATATTTCCTTCATCTCTGTTGCTGGAAATGAATTCCAGAAAAGTGAGATAGTAGGAGAGCCATAAATTCTTAGGTAAGAAGGTATGTTGGGAGAGAGGTACTAGGCTGGTGTTTGTCAAGTTATTTATAATTTGATTGTTAATTATTTTTCTACAATTTGGGCGATTGTCTCTGTTCTATGAACACCACGATAGCCTTCGATATTAGATCAGTTACCGTTTTATGGATTGGTGCAATGCTTGAAGCAACGGGAATTGTTTAGCGAGGAGTATTGTGGCATACATCATATGGTTATTTAATTATTGTCAGTTTACAGGCAAGGTTAAAAAGACATATACATTAGAGGATCGAGCTGAGAGTGAAAAAGATCTGCTGATCTTTTTCCATATTTTTCAGGAGAAAAAAACTACAGCTCATTGAATGATTAAATTTCGAGACGGGGAAAAGGGTTGACACAGGTCCAAGTTTAGTCCGTTTCCTTTTCAGTGTTATGGATCCGGTATTCTGCACTAGTCAACGTGTGTCAGTGAACGCTTGATCACTGGCGACTGAGTAATAAGCCGATTAAGGTCTGCAGAGCCAGCAATATTACCCTCAGCATGAAGACCAGCACAGGATTCAGAGTTTGTGAACGTCATCAGAAAGGAAGAGAGTTTCCACAGAGTCAGCACCCAAAATTCGTGGAAGGTGTCCCGAATGTAGAAAACTAGTGAAAACTCTCTTAAACAGAGAATAGCTTTACTGAAGTTCGATAATTCTGGGTAGCTTATTCCAGATTTCTATGGCGTTTACCGAAAAAACTGTGGTATTTAACTGTGCCTGCCAGTGTAATAAATAAAAAATATCTCGTTGATTGGTGCGCCGAGAGTGGTAAAGCTGCCTCTGAGAAGTAACCTGGTAAAAAGAAACGACTGCTTAAAAGTTTAAACAGTAAAAAAATATTCCCTTCTGTAATCTGTGAAGCCGCAACGGGTCGAGGTAGTAAGCTCACAGCTTCTTTAGAAGGACATTTTTCAGTGTTCTGAATAGAAAACTATTTAAGTAAAGAAATTCTGGACTGATTCTATCTTCTTCCGTCCGCTATCGTGCAGAAGGCTAAAAGTAAATTAGCAGTGTTTAAGACTAGTTATGACATAAATTTTCTAAAGGCTGGTTCTAATATTGACGGTTGAAACATTTCTGAGAATAAACCCAGTAATTTGCCGTGTTTCGCGACAATCAGGTTGCCGTGCTCTGACAGATTAAAACTACTAGAATATGATATGCCCAGATCCTTTACAACTTCATGCAAATGTAGGTCGTGACGGTCTATGCTTCGCTGGGGCTGATGGTTGTCGCTAATAACCATAACGGAGAGTTTTTGCCAAGAAAGGGAAAGGTGCCATGTGCAACACTACCGAGCGAAGGTCTGGAGATCCTTTTCTTAAGAGCTCAAGCAAGATGTTGCAACCGGATGGTTCTTATCGATAGGCAGCTTTTAAATCATTAGCGTACATAAAGGGCCTACCATACTGAAAACAATAAGGAACATCGTTTACAAAACAGGTGAAATAGCAGCGGACCAATCACGCTACCCTGAATATCTGCATCCTCACATGTGTTGTGTTGGAGATAACATCGGAAATGTGAACTCGTTGTGTGCGAGCATCTAAATATAAGGATATCATGTTCAGAAGCTTGTTAACTATGCCTAAGGAGTCAAGTTTCAGCAGGAGGCGATCACGGTAAAGGAGCTCAAAAGCCTTAGTGAAATCAAAAATGATTGCTGTAAAGTGCAAATTCGCTGTCTCTAGATTGCACCACATGACCAAAGAAAGAGAGCTGGCAGGTGTCACAAGAGCTCGTTTTCGAGGAAGCCATGCTGAGCCTCATTAAGCAGGTTATTCTCTGTTAGGGTAACGCATTGTCTTGTCTTTTAGCAAGGTATCCAAGATCAATGAGGCTGTGGGAAGTGTATTTATTGGCCTTAATTTGTCAAATGACGTAGGTTGGCCCTGTTAGTGTATAGGCAGAATGTGCGCTTCCTTACATAAAATAGGGAAGGCTTCTCTGTAAGGAGCAACATTAAATATCTTTTACAGAAGAGACGAAATTTATATTTTGCATCCGCCTTTTGAACGCTGATTGGGGCATCCAATGCTCAAGGACAGTAAGATTGACGAAAAATGCCGAATGAGTAAGGTTACGTGCCAGAGCGTAAGAGTGATGGTTTCGAGGGATGGTACCGGTCCAAACCCGGATGATCGGAAAGAGAGTGGCAGTATGTTCCTCAAACGTTCTAGAAAAAGAATACATCAAAGCTATAACCCCGATCTTACCGCCAGCTATGGGATTTTTAAGGCGACTCAAAGTATGACATTTTGCATTTTCTCGCGCTTTTTACTGCGCGAAAAAGAGGTTCGTAAAAATTGACGTCTTCTGCTTGTTGTCAGGAGAGCTTCGTAGCTTGTTCAAAGATTAATTGATAAAGGCAGGATGGTAGCAGTCGTTTTGTAAACGAAAACGACGTGAGGGTTAACGCAGTCTATGGGGAAAGATAAAGGGAGCAGACTTCATCCTTGACATTTATGTACGGAGAAAGCAAACACGAAAAATGAGTGTATCTATAACATGGTTCAGTGTACCAATGCAAACACTCACATCCATACATAGTAAGAAGTTAGTACGATTGCGGTAATAAAGATGTGTCAGTAATTTCTACGTATTTGCTGATCGGAAATCACGAAAAACTACTATGTTTTTGGAAAACATTGAGTTAACCTCGAGTTCTAGTGTATCTATGACATGATCAGATTTCCTGGATCTAAAGGGGAAACTGACAATGGTTGGAAACCTGTACAGAAAGATCAAGTATGTTTGATTCTCGGGCAGGAAAAACATCATCTACCTGATGCCACATGCCGATATCTATGGCCCCGGGTAGGTCCTTAAACTTTTTAGGGCCGGAAGGTGGAAACCATTGAACTTGTGGAAGATTTTAATCACCTACAATCAAGTAATACTTAAAACTTAAGTCCATAATAAGTGTCGCACGAGCATTTAAAAATTAAGAAAGAAATTACCTTCAAATAGAAAAGGAGGCCCTGTCAGTCTTCTTTATAGTAATGAAATTCCATCAGTTTATAACCGGTAGACATTCCACCCTCAAATGGATCATCAGCCGCGAAGGTTTCTGCCAGGCACAAATCGGGGCGTGCTACAATACGCGACTAGGAGGTTACAACTTTTGAGTGCCACCCTCCCGAGTTATGACTTAACAATTCATTATGTGCCTACTCAGAAATTCAGCGCTCTTGCCACTTTATCACGACTGAGCATAAGTCACAAAAACCAGGAAGTTGTAGCAGTCACAATCATTTTTTTAAAAAAACGACGAATAATTCAATATCGTGTCATCCGGTAGGTGCCCCTCAAAACCAAGCATATCAGGGTAACCACCACATCAGACCCACTATTAAGCCAGATAAAGGAAATTTCTCGGATCGTTTGGCGCAGTGAAAATAAGGTACACACAGTTATAATGCCCAGAAGGGGAAAATTTTATACTAACGAAGCATGTATGATGTAGGATGGTAGAGTGGTGATCTCAGCCAAACATTAACAAAAGTGTAAAGGGAAGGCACTGGACATCAGCGTATGACCCACATGAAGTAATTAGCCCGTTGTTTTATATATTCACAAGGAATTTATGACGATGTGGAATTTTGAATTCGAAGTTGCCTTCCATGTAGATGCGAGGCTAAGAACATACCAAAAGCACCACCCATGCCATAGCCGAGGGTGACGAAACCATGGCAAAGAGTCCATATGGACTTCGTTGGACCCTATTCAAGCGAAAGTTTATAGTGGTCATTGACGAATGGTCAAAGTGGCTGGAAGTTTTCAACGCCATGGTAGCCACTGCCGAGCTCACAGCCAAAAAATACGGAAGAATCAATCTCCATATGTGATATCCTACTTTTTTTAAAGAGAATGGCACCCAGTTTAAGTCATCACTATTCCCCCAATTGTATTAGAAATGGAGAAACCTACAAGTGACCTTTTCGGCCCTTCATCATCAATGGAACGGCTAGGCAGAATATTGTCTTTACACATTGCTGAGGGCTATGAGAGAGATGGGATTCCCACAATTCAAAGAAGAATACCTCAACGCGTTCCTTCAGCCCACAGAACAAGCCAAAAAATTGATCTTGGCGACAAAACACCAGCTTTTTTGAAAAGACGACCTGGTGTACGACTACATTATCCAAACCTGAGTTTCGAGTTTCCCAACCATCAAATACTACTTTCGGGAGGTAGTGGAGGTGTTTGCCGAAATTACGAACCTATAAAAACCTTGGTTAGATGGCATTGTCAGCAAGTCGAGAGGCGTTGTATTCGAGGTGGAAATGGCAACCGGGGGAATTAAACGGCAAGCGAACAAACCTAGACAGAAGTTATCCATTGATAGACAAGGAGCCCTCGATTCGCTATGTTACAACTTTGATGTCCCAATCCCCAGCGTAGACACAAAGCCAACACCACATCCCGTCCGCAAGAGACATAGAAAAGCACAATAGCAAACCCTCCGCATTGGCCGTGGCATATTGAATCAGTCAAAGAGTGCGTGCTGAAGCATCCAGCATGCGTGATATTATTGCTCACGCGTGCGGCAGATTGAATAATCGACATTTTTCAGCAAGAACCTCTCACGTAAGAAACGGTCCATCAATGATCGCCACCCCACGGGCCAGAAGTTTTCAGGACACCCAGGGACTAAATACGCTTATAGCTTGTTGATGCATATTGTGATCACACCTGCGGTGATGAAAAGTGGCCACTGTTGTTATATGATATCTCCAACGACGAGGAGCACTTTGGCCACTCATACGCTCTCATCAACATGCCGGTCCTACCCTAATGCGTATGTTTTTCTCACATAAGCGATAGTTTTTGTCTCTTTGAAAACCCACAAACCCCATTCAACATATACCTTTTTCCATAAAATGCCTAAGGAGTTTTTTCACAGTGTTCTTTTTATTTATTTTTTGACCTCACTGATTTGTGTTATTTGTCCTCTACAAGAAGCTGACCTCCTATTCATGCTAAAGCACACACGATTGCGCATTATGTTTATTTATTTAATGACAGTGCCCTTTCGGGTACTCAAATAAATACACCGTATACAGCGAGATTGAATACGAAAAAACCCCTTGTGTTTGCAGTTGAACATAAACTCATCGATGTCCAAACCAGATATCTTTCTATTTCAAGATTTCATTAGAATAAAACACTGCTTCAGTTTCACCTTGCTGGTCTAATTCCCTGTTACTCGTTTATAACACGCATTTGTTTTAACGCTCCAGGATATGGTTATACTTTCTGCAGCGTTTGCAACCCTTTTGTCGAATGAAACCTAATAGTTAGGTTATCCTTCTTTCGTCAATTAATTTATTAGCAGACGCACAAAATTTTTTCCCTGACCAGTCTATGATCCTTCTTTCAAAACTTCTAAACCTCCCACTACTTGACTATATCCACCCTCATATCCTACTAATCCAGCGACTTGGGTCGGAATTATGCAGCTTAAAATGCGTACTTTTGGGATCAAATGCCTTTGCTGATACTGTCGACTAAGATAAAGCGTAAATAGAAGAAAACATTTGACAAAACGTGAAAGTGCAGGACATCAGACTCATCGCGAGTTCCGACGACTGGCAAACATCAAGTCAACCGATGCGTTACGTAAGAATGCAGCCTTGCCCAAAGCTTCAACTATCTTAAAACCATTATTTTTAGACCCTCAATGAAACATTCATTTGTTTTCACTGTACCAGGAAGACTTTCGATTGTAATTTGGACTACCCATATTGTTCTTTTGCATCCAAAAGGCGCACCAATTTTCAAATCGCATGAGGTGTGCCTGTTCTCTCATTCCTTATTTGGCCAGTGATACCGTTCAGTTAGTTGCCTCCATCGTTTTCCATATGCATTCCCTGCTCCACTGTCTCTGCAAGAGTGCCTAGGCATAAAAATTAATAACCTGGAAATCTATGCATGCAAGCGTAGCCCGATATAGCTATATATATACATATGTATGGATTTCCAGGTTATTAATTTTAATATTTAAGCTCCATACCCCATCCTACATCCTTGTTCGTGTGAATAGTTGTATTTGGGTCAAAATATATAGAATAACTTTTGTTTTGGGAGACGCTTCAAGTCGGCCGCTGTGCTGACCTGAGGTGAGTGTACCGCAGTACACTAGCTCGAATCGAACTGCCTTGCTATTAGGGTTCAACCTAAACACAGGGATCACGCGTCATCTGTCGTGCTTTCCGTATACAAAACTATTGCGATGTCTACTTTCACATTGATTATGATTTCCGAAAAACATGGTTAAAGGTATTTGAGGCTATTATGAGGGATGTTATAGTTTACAACCCATCAATTTTCCGCAAAGGTTGGCCTCCGGTCTTGTGGCTCCGCTTTCGCACTGTTTCAACCACCAGTCCTTCCAAATACTTTTCATTTCCATTCATCGTTTGATATTGCTCATAATTTAGCACTGCACTTCGTCAAGCTATCGGATCTCGAAAATTTTTTAAAGTTGAAGTGAGCTAGACTTCGATACTAAAAAATGTTGTCGCTAATGGTGATTAGAGTCATATAATTTAATATGACACCCAGCCCGATTGGGCAATCGCGAAAACCCTGATACCAATATGTCAATCGCTGACAAATCTCTGTCAACTAAGAAAATCGTTTTTGGAATTCACTGCCACCGGCGGCAGCTGCAGCAGCTAGTCAGACAGTTGCACTTAGCATGTCAGCAAATAGCCTATTTTTATTTGCCAGTGGGAAATGTTTTTGTCTGTAAACCATAATTATTCCCGGTGGAAGCGTTCTCTTAGTCTTTAGTACTTTTAGTTGCCTTTACTCACGCCCACACATTACTTTGTTTTTGAAAACGAATTTGCTACTTTATTCAGTCGAACACACAATACATAGTCACAGTGTGCCAATCTGCCCCACACCGGCTGTATAGCTGCCTCGCGCGTTGATGCTTTACCCCTTGCCTCTCAAATGTTTCACTAAAGGGGTTCCATTGTTGAATCCATGTTCCTGTACATTTTCTGCAGGGTCACTTTTGTCCCATGGGTCTTCGTTATTCAAGCTTTAAAACGGTTGCCAGAATAATTGGTCACAACACAAGCAACACATCACCGAGGATTGGGTGTCAAACCAAGTTGGTGTGGAAAATTAAGCCAGTTATTTAGCTCCCAACGCGTCATTGCCCCTCCCTCTGAAATGGAGTTTTTATCAGAATCCAATGCGCGTTATTTTCTTTCCAGGTCCGGCTGACTAAATTGATTTTCATAGTTTGGCTCTCCTTTTCAGAGGATGTCAGACCCGGAGCCAAAAATTGTCTTGGTGACCGGTGGGTCCGGCCTTGTGGGCAATGGAATTCGTCTAGCTCTTGAGTCGCATGGATTAAAACAACCAAACGAGACTTGGATTTTTGCCTCCTCAAAAGACGTTGACCTGTGTGATTGGAACAACACATTAGAATACTTTCAAAAGACGCAACCGACGCATGTTGTACACTTGGCAGCGAAAGTTGGCGGTCTGTTTGCGAACATGAGTGACAATCTGGGTTTCTTTGTAAGTTTCGTCTCGGTTGTTACTCTTTTTCTGTTTTTGATCTTCTTTCGTAAGCTAATCGCCTTCTGTCATGTCAGTGAAACTTTTCTGACCTTTGGTTGTTTATTTTTCTCTTATTCAGAGGATTAATATGCAAATAAATGATAATGTACTCGAAGCGAGTGCCAAAACTGGCGTCAAAAAGGTCATCTCATGTCTTTCAACCTGTATCTTCCCCGACAAGACCACGTACCCTATTGACGAGACGATGGTACACAATGGTCCTCCGCATTCCTCAAACTATGGCTACGCCTACGCCAAAAGGATGATTGACGTAATGAACCAGTAGGTCTTACCTTGATTCTCATTATGTTAGTGTTTGTGCAGGCATTGCTGATTTACCATTCCCGAGACGACGGTCATCATATCGCATCAACCAAAATAAGTATATATGGACCTGTATGATGGAGGGCAAATCGAAATTCTCCACGTGAACATTCGCCCCTATGATACTGAAAACTGATCGTTGTCAAACTTTAGGTTCGTGTGATGTTCGTGCATTGCGACATCCATTACCGAGTGGCTCAGCTTATTTGTTTTTCGCGCTAACCACGACCGAAGATTGGGGCGTGTTATTTTCCGCAGTCGCTGTAGATTAACTCGCGATAGCATGTTCGGACGCCTGTCATGAACAGCCGGCAGCAATTCTTATTCTAGGTCTCGTCGGGTGCCCTGAGATTTGTAATCAAACCACAGAGCAGCGGTGATAAGACAACCTTAATTGCGGCTCATGGTCGTCGTGCTAAAATACCGTCATCGGGCTCGGTGGTAGTTTTTTACAGCACTCGGTGTGCTAAGTCTCAACGCTTGGCACTCAGATGGCGCCGTTTTCTGCTGGTTTACGACCACTTATTAGACAGGTGTAAGGGTGAGGTTGTCACGCTAAATATTTTGACAGCAGGTCGTCGATTAATTTGGAAGTCGCTTCTGACCTCAAAGTATGCCAAAAGATTTTGCGCTGGAACATTTTTGAATAATCTTTCTTCCTAGTCTATTATGCTTGTGATTTCCTTAACGAGCATAAAAATAAATTTACTAGACAAGAATTTAATTGAAATACGGGCGCTGTACGTTCCCATATATGTTGTCCTCCTGTAACACCAGAATTTTAAGCCATGGTTGCCACTTCCGAGCTTAACAATGTATCACTTCAACTGACATTTTATATCTCTATTGACACTATATACCATTTAATTTACATTTTATCGTTTGTCTCGGAAAACTTACTCCTTTTCTTTTCCCCAATACTCTGGTTATTTGTTCAAAGCTCCCATCTTCCCGCGTAATCTGATACTACTTTTATTACTGTACGCCTCGAGACATTTGGTTGTAAGTGCATTATTTAAAACTTTGCTAATAATCCCACATTATAGAACCGTGTTTCCGTCTAAATCGGCTTATTTATAACGTTCCTAATTACGGATGGGCATGAGTAAGCCAAATAAGGCGGTTTACTCTGGACGGGCTATAAAGCGGCTAGGTTAAAACAGAACTCTAGTAGACAAATACCCAAACGAACAACAGTGCTGCCAGATATATTCTACAAGCGCTAAATTAAAAAATGTCATATTCTATAAACTGATCTTATTAGGGCAGTTTTTACCGTCCTCGCCAAAGTAAAATCAGTTTTAGTTGGATGATTATATGACCTTATTGTCAGCTTCAATGTATTGTAACGAACAGACTTGCAGTGCATACGTTTTAGGCCAGGTCATTTGAAATTAAAAGGGTTAATTAGTGTATGCAGGCTAGGCGGCCACCCTCTTATTTTAATTTTTAACTTTCCTCGGTCAACGGTAACCCTGGCCTTCCTATAAGGATCTGACCACATCACATGACAGTGACGCGTTCCGACCCGTTCTAGTTGCAGGACAAGCAAATGAGCTGTGGGTCTACAGATCACAAATTATGGATCATTGCGGGCCACTCTTGGGGTTAAAACTAAATACTCCCGATTTCAGTTAATATTACAGTCTCGTCTTTGTCGTTCTTGTTAAAAACTTGTCAAAGTGTTCAGTGTTTGATTAAAATAAGAAGAATGGGGAACAAAGAACAAAGTTTGGACGAAAAATGGAACCTGCTCCTACTTTCACATGTGGCGCAGTCCCAGCTATCGTCCAAAGCTAATTCGAAATAATCTTTTCTATTTTCTTCATTTTTAAAAAAATAATATTTCCGTTTCCCGTCCTTGTCTTCTGCTTCTTTCAAACTAACTTTAAAATTCCATTGCCGTTGCCTCGCAGATAAAAGATCAGATGTTAAGTTTCAAAGGCAGGTTGAAAATTCATATCTGAAATGCCCCAACGACCATGAAGTCGGGATTCAAATGATCTAGATGCGCCGAAAGTCCACATAATACGTTTATGGACGCTCACCGATTGTTTACAGAACTCGATCGTCCCGCTCTGCCACAGTGGCCATTAGTAGTAGATGCAGTCACGTAGGTGGCTGGCACGACGTGAGGCTGTGCATACGCGTGTCAATACACCCTCCAGTTCGTGTGCGCTGTTTTGCTATGAATAGGCAGCTTAACAATGCCGCGGAGACTGGAATGGCCATTTCTGGCTCATTAGCCGTTATCAGCCAATCATACCCAACCCCAGGTGCTGTTCTACCCGTAGATCCGACCCCCGATCTGTTGATCAGAAGTCCAACATTCCAACCCTTAAGCCACGAGCTCGCCGTCTCTCCGGTTTAGATCGGGAATATGGATGCTTGTTGATTAACACTCACCAATTGTTAACGGAACTCACTCTTCTTGCTCTGCCCTGGTGCTCATTCTCGAGCCCTGGCAACAGCCAGACAGCGGATTAAACATGCCGACAAAGACATGGGAGACTCGAATGGCCATTTCTGGCTCATTAGCCGTAATCAGCCAGTCATACTCAAACCCAAGTGGTGCCTCAATCTTTAAAGCGTTGAACTTCTAATCAACAGGTCGCGGGTTTGAGCCTCGGATGGGGCACCACCTGGGGTTGGTTATGATTGGCTGATGATGGCTAATGAACCAGCAATGGCCATTCTAGTCTCCCTGTCTTTTTCGGCATCGTTAATCGGCCTCTACTACTACTAGCCACTGTGCGGCGGCTGGTGGGGCTGGAGAATGAGTTCTAAGGCAGAGTGGGTCGAGTGATTTCCATTAGCGATCGGTGAGTGTTCATCAACAAATGGGTAGGTTAACCCATCGTGAAGGGTTGGTCACTGGGACATGGCCGTCTGCGTCTGCCCTGCCATAAGCTATTTTGGCCGCTTATATAATCAGTGTTGTACAAAGAAGCTAAAAGTATACCAGAGCGGTTATCCACAAAGGTGCAGTTAGTTTGGCACAGCGTTGTTTCGAATTTGTTTTGTGTGCATTAGGCCAACTGCCACCTATAAAATGGTAGCAAAAACCTACACAAGCACATGGCACGGGTGATGGTACCCAGGCGGCATCTGGCAGATGGGGACTGAGCACATTATCGAAACGTGGTGTGTCAGTGCCTCGTCACCTGGCTAAAGCTCAGCTATTGACTCGCACAGTACGAGGCGTACCTCAGTCCATTGGCGGCCCGAAGTAAATAAACCCCCTTGTAAGTCGCATATATCACGAGCATGCAACCACTTGCGGGTCCGAATTTACCCAGTCCATGCTAGCAGGTGTTTGTGTGCGGCTCACCTAGGGACCCCGGCCGCGTCAGCCACCTGCGCCCTCTCCCACCTCCGGTCTTCTTGACTCTGTCATGACACCGGGCTCAGGTGGGGGAGGAGGAGATAGTGCGGTAGCTGCAGCGCAAGACTACTATAACTTTAAACTGATCCACATGCAAGTCACCTTCCCTGCGCCACCATTGTGTAGAGCATACGGTGCACATCGTCGAACTACGACGGCCGAAATCTCGGGTGTATGTGCGTGTGTGCGTGTGTGTTTGTGCTGTGTTTACACACTTCCGTATTGTCCTACTCGGTGTTCAGTGTCATGCTTGACACCCCCTCCCCCATTCTGCGTCGTCTCGTCCGCATAGTTTATCCTGGCTGGTGGTTGCCTTTTTTGTGACCACCACCAATTCGGAGTCCAGCGCCCTGCCCATTTAAATTGCAGACTTTCCATCTTGCAGTCCTGCTGTGATACCCGAGTAGTCATGTATAGAGACTTCATTCAGTGGTATCCGTGCCTATGCTGCATCCGAGTTGAATGGAGAGTGGCATAATGACATATATTTTTCTCACAGTGCCTACAGTGAGAAGCATGGCACGGTCTTCACCTCGGTGATACCCACCAACGTTTTCGGTCCACATGACAACTTCAACCTGCAGGTCGGCCATGTGGTGCCGGCCCTCATACACAAGGCTTATCTGGCTAAAAGTGAGTGCTTTAGACAGGCAGAAGAAGCAAACAGCCGTTTTTTTAAAGTCTACTGTTGTCTACTCCATGCCAATTTCTTCCCTGCAGAGTCGGATCAGCCACTTATCGTTCTGGGTTCTGGCACACCCCTTCGTCAGTTCATCTACTCTGTAGATCTGGGACGTCTATTCATTTGGGCCCTCAGGCACTATAATGATCCAGATCCCATTATCCTCTCCGTTCCAGAGGCCGACGAAGTTTCAATTAAACATGCAGCTGAGGTTATTGCCAGCTCAATGGGATGCAAGCAACTCACTGTATCCTTTTTCACTGCCTCGCCGCTGCGGCGTTTTTTTGATCTCATTTTAAGGCCTCCTACTCTCATGCTCTGAATGCAAACGCATCCACAGTACCACCTTTTATCCTTAGCTGGAATTGGCTTCCACATTTGGGGGTGCCGGAGTTACTAATGCCATTTGTTAAGTCTTGACTCGGACCTCATTCTCGCGTGGTGTATATAGCCGCAGTCTGTGGAAACTAATCACCAGCTCATATCTCCACCCTAATTCGCTTTATCGACCTGTAATTCTTTCTTCCTGTACTGAGTAAGTGTGCCTCTGAGGTAAACTGTTACCGGCTGTAGATCGTCATGCGTTGAAAGGTACAATCCGTGGCATCACCGAGGCCGGCTAGGTCAGGCATGAACTCAGCCGTACCAAGTAAGTATGTACGACCGTGTGTGTGTGGTACGCGTAGACGATCTAGTTAACCTTGTTAGCCACTGCACCCGATCCCGTTTCTGGTCTCCTTGACTCTCTCTCTCTCTCTGGCTCTTTATATTGGGCTCAGGTGGGTTAAGGAGATTGTGCGGTAGATGCTGTAAACTATTTCACGTGCAGGCCATGCTGCAGGAACACACAGTGCGCATCACCGTTCACGACGGTCAAAATATCCAGTCAGAAACACGATTCGACTTGCTTTCTGCTCAACAGGAATAAGAGGATCTGTTCGTCTAACAGCGCTGAGGCAAATTTATAGAGAGTTCAGAAATATCTCTATGCGAACCGTCTCTCAGACAGATTTGTCCTCGAGTCTGAGAGCGGGCGATTGCCGCTGCAGGCTTGCGCGTGAAGCCAGGTAGTAAAAAGACGTCAACCCTAATGCTTACTTCTTCTCTGGCTCTTGGCCTCCTTAGGAAAGCCGAACTTTCACACCAAAATGCCTTCACGTGCAATTCTTCCTTCATTTATTTTTTGAGCGTTCATCCCAACTCGTTAGAAAGCCAAATTATGAGTATTTCCACGTATCGCTTTTTTCCCCTTCACCCTCTATGGACTGTAGAAACTCAACTGTCTGCCTCTTTTTACCCTTGGGTTCCAATATACACTCTCGCCAATTTGTCTTCAGAAAAGGAGATGCAAAATCACGAAAACAATGTCCTAGGTGAAAGAAAAAGCTGTGTTCACCGGGAGGGATGCTGCCTGAGGTTTTTAATGCGAGATTGCAAAATGGATGTAGGATAGGTGAATTCTAACTCTGAAGGGGGAACCTGCGTCATGCGAACGAATGGCGAGGGGTGTGGTTGGGTGCTACCCCTTCCCCCTAGCATCGGGTTCAGGTAGAGATACTACATAAAGGCACGACATCCCCCACGGTCGATGCAGGGGCGCATGACACCCGTTGGCCCCACAGGTGGTTTTAACCAATCAAGTCCAAAACCAAACAGTGCACCCGACTTATGCACCGTATATTGTGAGTTGTGCCCCCTAAACGGGCCACGTGGAAGATGCGTTGGCCCAACACGGGGGCCACGTCAGGGAATGGCCGAACAGGGGGGTGTGGTGGCACGCCTAGGGGCGGCTAGGGGCCCCGGCCACGCCAGCCACCTGCGCCGTCTCCGGTCATCTTGACTCTGTCATGACACCGGGCTCAGGTGGGGGAGGAGGAGAGAGTGCGGAAGATGCAGCGCAAGGCTACTATCACTTAAAACTAATTCACGTGCAAGTCACCGTCCCTACACCACCCTTCCATGGAGCACACGGTGGATATCGTCGAAGTCGACAGTCGAACTATCGTATATTGTGAGTTGTTAGGAGGATACACCGATCTTTGACGAAGGGTAGCTGGCGCTGATGTTTAAAACGTCGGAGAGTGGATGCAGTCTCCTCAGTAAACGCTTTTTCTGATTTTTTTTTTTAACAAGAACAATGTTCTTTCTCACTACTGAGATGATTAAGTATTTGGAATATCAGTAGCAGTGGTGATTTGCAAATAGGTAAACATCATGTAGCTCTTTTACTGCCCGTGTTCAATTTGCAGTGATCCAGTGTTTTGCCAGTATTGTGGTCGCCCAATTGGCACACACAAACTCCCCTCTGGTGCTTTGCACATTCAAATGCTCGGCGCTTCAAACCTCCCGGCTTTTTAACGGTTAACTGGCAGCCGCTTATGTTAAGAGTCCGGGTTCTTTCCATAACTGGTGCTGCTACGCGTATCCTAGTTTGATTCCTCGAAAGCGGACGGCCAGTTCAAGAAGACTGCCACCCCAGCAAAGCTGATGGCCCTGAATCCTGGTTTCCAGTTTACACCTTTCGACAAGGGTATGCTCACCATTCAATTTCACCGGTTTACCTTTAAGCCTACTTTTGAATTTGAGCCACAACTTTTCTCCTCCATTCACTTGTGAATTTTCTTATGGCCCGTTTTTCTCATTAGATACTGTTATTTACCTCTCTTTGTTTATATTAACTACGATAAGAAAATCATTTGCAAACGAGGCCTGCACCGTTATGAAGGAAGAAAATTTGGCGCAATTATGCGACGCATTCACGAACGACCGTTTATGATGCCAACCGTTGCAGATTTCGGTGATTATCTATCTGCTGGTTTCTTCCGGTGCTATCTCTGTTGCGTACTGATTTTATCCACAGTGAATGGAGGACTTTTTGCTGAAAATTTTAAAATGATGCTTTCAAAATTGAACGTTTCTTTTATTCTCTCCTTTGAGTATTTGTAAGTATGAGTTCATTAAAACCCTAAGGCCTTGCTAGAGGCTTCGCATTTCTTTGTCAAGGCGAAGTTATCCAGTAGTTTACGCCTCTTTATGCTCACGTGACCAGGATTATTCGGACGACATGAGATCTTCGGTCAACTGTCCTACATTTGACTGAAATGGTAGTTCATTCATCCTTGATAGCAATGAATCGTAAACTAAATGGCAAAAAAGCGAACAATTCGTTCGCCTTTTATAATTGTCATAATTGTTAAAAAAAGTGTACTGGCAGACTTGGGAGCACTTTGCATATTGAGGGACCTTTAAGCTAACCAATGAGAGCCCTGAAGTGGGAGCGCGTCACTGATTGGTCACTAGCCCCTCATGCGCTCTTTCGCGCCGTCTTTCTCAACCGAGCGGTTGTGGCCAGGTTAAGAGTACTCAACTCACTCTGGCGCCTTTTCGGTGTGTTACGAAGTAATAACTGGAGGGTCGCCGGTGCTTCTCTAACGAAGGCCTAAAAAGCGTGTAAATTCGGCTGTATCACTGGCATAGCGCCTTATTTTGCAGGGTTGCAAAGCAAGTATTTTGTAGTAGTCTTGTCTGTCGTTCAAGTTCATCTATCATAGTTTACAGGGCTCTCCTTCCGCACTCATTGTTCATGCTGAAAAAATGAATGAATAAACTTTTTAGAACTGGCATTAGCCTAAGAAATCATTATGCTTTTCATATACCGTCTTGTTTTGTCCTTTCACAGCGGTCAAGGAGACGTGTGAGTGGTTTAAGGACAACTTCGCTACTTGCAGACGATGATTTCCTCCTTTCTCAATCATTTTCCCCTGCACGTCATCTCTTTGATCCCTCTCATGTGGGCCCCTTCGATAGTAGCTGTGATTTTTTAGTCTTATTTAAAATATAAATGATTTTCGCTGGTCCATCACTTCTAAACAAAAGTTCGCAGGTAAGAAGGAACCAATGATAAGGAGGAGGAAATGCTTCTTGGTTTCCAGCTTTTGATCAGACACCAGATTGGTCACCTTCGTCGAGTCTGCCGCTGAGCTTGGGGATTCCTTTACGGTTAAATCAACTGGCTTCACAGAAAGCGTCTCTGAGCCGAAGCAGCGTGCATACTCCTCACCTCTGAAAGATTCGTTGGCCGTTAGCCTAGTTGTTGGCTACTCGGCGCGTCCAAAGGTGGCGGATAGTGGAACAACCTTCAGTGAAGGCTAGCTGCGAAATAAGCAGACTCTATGGTCTGGCGACTAAACAGTCGCAGACGAGCAGCGACAGTACTATTAGGGTGCGGTGGACCGACGTCCTGCCCATACTCATACTTCTTGAGAAACCTCATGAAAATGTATCCGATTACAGTACTACGATCCATGCTACGGCGTCCGCGGGGACCGAGCACTCCAAAACCCTTGTCCAGTGGCTCGGGTGAATAGCATGCGAGCTGAACTAATGAACGGGAGTCGAACCCATGATATTGGATGCTGGAATGTGCGAACTTACCTGCACCAAAAGTCTGACGGCGCACAGCCTTTACTAGTAAGATGTAGATGTCTGCTGCCTGTCTGAATTCCTGACTCAGGCTCTCGAGAAATAACGATTCTGGGAGCCAACCCACACTTAACCCTGTACCACAGTGATTCATGATTGGTCTACATGGTGTGGTGATCAACCTCTAAGCAAGCGAATCGTGCACTACTTGCTTGAGAAACAGTCAATGAACGGATGGCCTACGTTCGACTGAAGGGTCACTTCGCAAACATCTCTATCGTCTCCGTGTATGCACCAACTTCCGCTGCCGAAAAGCGCGACAGAGAAACGTTTTACTCGCAGCTGCAGGCGTTAGTTGAAAGACTCCCTCTAAGAGATCTGCTTAGTGTTGCCCGACGACCTGGTTACTCCACAGTCATGTTATTGGTTGTTTTGAGCTTCCTTCTCGAGGTGACAGTGGTGGGAGATTGCTGAAACTGCCGACTGTCACGAAAACATGCTTCCAGCATTGCAAAAAACATCTACTGGCCTGGTTTTCAAACTATGGCCATACGGCCAGTCAGATCGACTACATCCTAGTCAGTTCTGGGTTCCTGACAGCAGATCGCTGCATGGTGCCGAGACTGACAGCACTTATGCGTCTGACCATGTTCTCGATCTAACATGCTTGAAAGTTCACTTCTCATCCGCGCCAACAATGCCACTTGCTAGACGCCTCGATGTCGCCAAAATCCGACAACCCAGCATTGCCGAGACCCTGAACAAAGAAATCTGGTTCTGGTTTACAACCCGAGCCTATGGAGAAGGCGTTAGTGCATGGTCATCACTGAAATCACCAGTCTAGGGGGAACAGAAAGTTTTTCAATATACCCAGCAACGCCGCAGTGACTGGATCAGCGGAAGAAACCTTCTAAAGGAGAAGTCGCCAATGTTATACAAACGCTGTGCAACAACAAGGCACCTATAGAGGACGGTATACCTGTGGAAATTTACAAGTCTTGTATCGACACTAGTGCCTTGGCTCCATAAATTGATTGAACAAGCGTGGAGAGACAAGGTCTTTCCTGATGACCGAGGGCTGGGGCTGAGGCATCCTTGTATAAGAAGTGAGATAAGACGAGATGTGAGAAATACCGCGACATAAGTCTAGTCGACGGTGCTACGACGATCTTCTCTATTGTGCTTCTCAGACGATTCCAGACTGTGTGACTTTAGGACGAGGCTCGACCAAGCCGGATACCATGCTGGGCATGGATGAGCAGACCAGATATTCACACTGATGCGCAACAACCGACGGCCGTCTGCTTTGTTGACTTTGCCGCGGCGTTCGATTCCGTCCGTGGGGAATAATGGCACTAGATGGTGTACAAAAAAATCATCGCCATTATCACGGCCTATTTCCCCTTCACCACAGCGCGAATTTTGGATTCTCGGAGAGGCCCTGTATGAAAAGGACGGTGTTGAGCTTGCACGCGGACATCACCTGACTGATCTTGACTACGCCGATAATCTCGCTTTAATAGCTTCAGGCTTTGGTGATCTGCAATATTTGGTGTCACGGGTGAATGAGGTTAATACCTCTGTTTGTCCATAAACGCTGGCAAGACCAGCGTTTTCAAGGTGCATCCCAGCCAGGAGAGGGAATGTCTCGATATTGATGGTTGTCAACTTTAAGAAGTAGGCAGTTGGGATAATCGATTGGTGAATGGAAGTGGTCGCTAAATTGGTCGGTTTGTCCATAAATGCAGGGAAGACAAAAGTGTTTTGAAGCTGCATCCCTACCCAGGATAAGGCACCCCGTTGAATTTGATGGCTGTCAACTTGAAGAAGTAGGCAGTTTCAAATAACTTGGGGCGAGGCTGATGCCAAATGGGCAGAGTAAGGATGACATTGTCTCCCGAATCGCTGCTGCTCGTCAGGTTTTCTCAAGCCTTAGAAAGTGCCTATGGACCCGACACGACATCTCCATCGCCACGAAGATTCCTGTTGACCATGCGTCCGTCCGGTCTGTCCATCGCTATGACTGTGAATGCTGGGCAATGCGCGTGGAACATGAGCGAAAACTGGACGTATTTAGCTACCACTGCTTGAGGACCATCCTCCGAGTGAAGTACGCAGATTTCGTTACAAATGAGACAGTCCTCACTCGCTGCGAAGATATCTTAGGCCATCCAAGAAAGACGACGGAGGAGGTTTAGGCACGTTCTCTGTCGTTTACGCACGGTTTCAGTGTTTCCACCATCGATACGACGCCTTCGCGCAATTGGGGGTGTTGAAAAGAGGGTCAGCTCCAAACCCGGCTCGACACCGTTCGCCAGGACCTGGATGTTTTTCTTGGGCCCTCGGTCCGATGCCGTGGATCGTCACGCCTGGAGGGGCAACCTCCGTGAATGGCCGGCTAGATCAGACATGATCGTCGCCGTAATTTCACAGGATGTATAATCCTGCCTGCTGGGTTTCAGTGGTGGACAGAGCGGGGTTGCAGTTTGGCGATTTCAGACAACTCTTACACTCTTGTTTCTTCAGCTGGCAGTGAAAGAAGGAGTTACTGCGACAAGCAGGCCCCTTCTATCTGACCGCAACACTGCTTGTCTTGAAAAAGACACACCAACTTTGGGCGTCAGGCAGCGGCACAAGATCAACGAAACACGCGTGTCCGAGCTAGTACCTGTGTTGTAGACTTGATCGGTAATTACGTAGTGTATGCTTCTGACTGCCTTTTGGCGCCTAGTGGATATAACGCTGTTATTCCGCAGTAGTTGGTAGATTTCAATTCAAATATTAATATAACCTTTCGGACCATGCTTGAGAAGTCTAGTGACTCCAAGGGCTCCTATGTGGTTGCAATCGGTTCCTACAACCCTGGTAGGTTTATACTTCTTCGTTTATGCGTTCAAATAGACCTTGTTTCTGGTGAATTTGTGGGGCTGCGCCCTGGTAGGTGGCCGTTAAAACTACCTCACGTGGTCATCTCCGCCCCTAAGCTACGTTCGATTGGAGTTAGTTGATGGAGAGTTTTCTCCAAAAAAGGCTTCTGGAATCATGGAGTACTTGACATTCGAGGATATCCGTTGGCAGAACCATCCCGGCAGCAAGTCGATTGCCTACAGATAAGCCGAGTTCGGGTCTTGCAAATAGGGTTAAGGCCCAAATGAATATCCCGGGAAATAGGCCAGGTAATTAAATCTCGAGGCGAGTGATGTGGAGCAAAAAAGCATATTTTTTTAAGAAAACATGATTTTCCGGGAAGCAGTAAGTTAGTGGGATCAGCAGTTGGATAGCGACATGCATGGGACCAATCTGAATTGGGTCCATGGAAAGCTAAGAACTGAACCCCTTATTCCAGTGTCCAGAGTTTGTAAGACAAGGTAGATGAAACTACTGTATCCAAAGATGGTGACCGAAAGTCTCTCAGTAATATCAAAGACAACCCTTTAGAAAGGGAAGCTGCATTGGTGCTCTTATGCGTTGACTCAGATGCATGAACATGAGTAGTGTTGTAAATTTTGCTATTCAATTGCACGGCTTTTGCTTGTGCTTACTCTTGATCTCACTGGTAATCCATTAACACTATAATCCCTATGTAGCCAGGACAACAGTGCGAGATGTAGTGTCAGTATCGTCCATGGTTATCAGCGTATTGTTTTCAACGAAACCGTTGGAGCAATGACTGTCCAGTTCGTGTCCTGCTTTTTATGATCCTGGAAAATTCTTGGCGGCTACTGTTTCATATTTGAGTATCGAAGACAGATTATCCCACAAATTTCTTCAAGTCTGGCCCAGCGACATTTGTCTGCCACTTTATCTTGATGACAGAGCAAATTTGGACGGGGATTTGGAGGGATGGGATCGCAGAGGGGTTTGCCCTCATAGTGAGATTGCCTGACTTAACCACCAGGTACGACAACATCAACATCAGGTGGCCCCTCTCTCCCGTGGAGTTCCACACATGGGATTTCATCCGTAAACTGAATCTTGGTTTTCCGGTCCTCGATCAATCAACAAGCGCCTGCCTGCCTGCGCGCGGATGGCCACTGACCCCGGTGCCAATGTCGGCGAGCCAAATCGCCCAAGAGTTCACGTGGATGAGGAAATCCGGCCGTCAAGGATTCGACTGCGGGCTATCATCGCACCGCATGCAACGACGTGCGATGAGCATTGGACCCGGTAATCTTAGAAAGCACGCTGTAGCACAGCAATGGCAGGGCAACTGCATAGTGCAACAGCTGGCCGGTTGGACTGTAATCACACCAGGGGCAACTATCTGCGATGCACTCAGGAACTGCCAATTGTGATAGGCATGTAGTGGCCTGGCAACCACATCCTATAAATGCTACAAAACCTGGGCAATCTAATACCGTTGTCTGACTGTCTCTGATGCTGGATTTGAGAGAAATCCGAAACGTCAGGCTAATAAATTCCTGGTTCCAGTGATCATGTCTTCTTCCTCGCAAAGCCTCAGTATTCTTTGCAGACCCCAAGTATCAACCAGCTTTATATCTTTCGAATCAACAGCGGAAGTGCTGAAAGGTTTTTAACGCAGCGATTTGCACTGGTCTATGTTTCTTGAAATGGCGCGTGCCGAGACCCCAGGCGCCGCCCCAGTCAAGAAAGCAAGTCGCACGCGGCGCACCATCTCCTCCTGGTATCACAAATAACCGATCTGAGCTACCCGTGAACGTCCTGACGCTCGAGTCGTGTGCAGAGTTGGGTGGTACTTTTACTCGGTTCAAGTTGGAGACGAGTTTTTGGGAGATAAGGACAAGGGTATATGGTATTTTTTCAACTGAATTGCCCAGCAAGGCAATGTCCTCCACCAAGTCAGAGTTTGAACGAAGAAGGTCGTCATAATTGGATGTCCTCATAGATCGGAAGCGAAGTAGACAGGAACGGGTTTCTTGCAAAATCAAGGAAAACTGTTGAAAGCTGAGGGTAAAAGATGGTGACACAGCCTTGTTGGACGCCGACACTTACAGTAAATGATTCATTGTCTTCACGGTTAGCTTTAAGTACGTTTCGCAGGCGGGATAAGAATGTCTTAATCAGACGCCTCAAGATGGTACCTCATTGGAAAACACCTTCGCCATCTCCACAGGCTGTTATCAGCGGATACACATCTCGTCAGCAACCATCTCTTCCGTGACAAAGGATCGCCGTATGTGTCCTGGCCTGTCACACAGACGGTTACTTGTAAAATCGCTGGAGAGTATGGCATGTGAAGCTTTTTTCCCAGCTGCTGGTTGTTGTATACTCCACCCTCGCTGTACAGACAACAGGGCCTCTACATAAAAACGCGCGCGCTTAGGAGCCAAGGCGTAACTGACGGCGTCAGTCGACACAGTTTTCCAGGTTATGGCAATTGATTAACGGTCCACGACAACATCGAGGGTACTAACGTAGGCAGTTTTTTTCACTTTATATGCAGTCTGCAAATATGCTGAAGCTTCAAAAACAGAAGACTTTTATGCATACAAAATTGCTGACTGGCATAAGACTTTAAGAGTCTCCACTGTTAATATCACTTTCCTCTTGGTCAGAGAGTCCATTGGCACTCGATATTTTCCGCCATTCTTCCTTTCACTTTCCGTTATGACCCGGCCTGGTATTTAGGATCCAACCGAAGCGAAAGCGAGCATGTTTGCTCCCGGGGACATTTCATTATCGCTGCAAAGCTGCGTGCATTTAGAGCATCCCGTTCAGCTTGGCTGTAAGCTGTCCAATCCGCCTGAAGAGAAGGTTTTAGAAAAGCCGAGTAACTTCTCTGACGAGAGCTCTGTGGCCACAGCCAAGGCGGGATGCTGTCGAGCGCACGCTCACGGAATGCAGCGTGGTAGACGCGCATGTGTGTTTTTCAGCGAAATCGACTCATCGTGGGAATGAGGACATTGAATAGTCCAGAAGTACCCTTGATGCTGTCGCTACCTTTAAATAGAAACGGTTGTCCCAGGACGCAAACCCTTCAAGTAAGATCGAAATATTTATCATGGTAACACCATCACGCTTTAGCTTATCGGAAATTACTGACTAGGAGTCCATCGCTGATCAGAAAGAGTGTGATTCTGTCATTATGATAATAAATCATCGTCTACCCGATCACCTACTTACCATTCGTAATATTCCCGATCGAAACCGACAGGAGCTCGTGGTGCAGTGGGTTAGAGCAATGGACTTCTGATCAACGGGTGGTGAGTTCAAGCTTTGGGTGGGGCACCACCGGCAGTTTGGTATGACTGGCTGATGACGGCTAAAAAGCCAGAAACGGCCATTCCAGTCTCCCTTGTCTTTGTCGGTTGGCCTTTAATCTGATCATTAGGATGCTAACTCCGTCAACACTATCAAGTAAAAATGTCCCTTGCCTCGATGACAACGTAACCTATTTATTGGGATGAAAAACCAAGCCTGCCCAGCTAGTATCAACTTGTGCACTGAAATCACAGAGAAAAAGCGCTTTTGCCACTCTCGGCACAGATGTGAAAGGAACGCGTAGCTCTTCTTAGAGGCTATATGCCATCAACGTCATGGCTTGTCACTGAGACAGTCCAACCGTCACGAACGACGATTTCTAACGTCGGAGTAGGACAATGACTTGCGCATGAATTAGTTTTTAGTGATATTAGACTTGGGTAACATTGCCACTGTTCGGCTGCAGGAAGAGCTAGAGAATGAGCCCCAAGGCAGAACGAGATGAGTGAGTTCTGGTAACAATCGGTGAGCGTTCATCAACGAAAGGACCGTAGCGCTGTCAGCCATCTGCGTACAGTACCAGCATCAGGTTATCGACCGGCTCGGCTAATGCACCAAGAGGGACAGAGAGAGAGAGAAGCGAACTCTGGGCACTCCATTTCCAAGGCTCTTCAGTACATCTCTCACCATAATAAATCTGACGCGTTTGAATCCAGTACGAGACGCTTCACGTCGTGGCTTGGAAGACTGCCAACTTACGGCACGATACAGACCTCGCAGCCGGCCCTATGCGTGTGTTTGCGTGGAGTTATTGCCGCATGGACTGTGAGTAAGGTTAAATGGTCCCTTCTGAACGAGGTCTAAAAGGGTGGACTAAGGTCTGGGAGAGGGTTGAGACAGTGAGGACGATGCTGGTGCCCAAGTCACTTTCGCATCTGTACCGAAGTTGAAAAAAAGTGCTTTTTATCTGTGATTTCAATGCACGAGTTGATGCGAGCTGTGCAGGCTTGGGTTCCCATCCCAATAATTAAGTTGCATTGTCGTCGAGGCAAGGAGCATTTTTACTTGATGGTGCTGACGAATTTGGTACCCTAATGATCAGATTAAAGACCGACCAACAAAGACAAGGGAGACTGGAATGACCATTTCTGGCTTATTAGTTATCATCAGCAAGTCAAAACCAACCTCAGGTGGTGCCCCACGCGAATCTCAAATTCATGACCCATTTATCTGACGTACAACGCTCTAACCATCTGCTTCTATTACTACTACTACATCTACTACTACTACTACTACTACTACTACTACTACTACTACTACTACTACTACTACTACTACTACTACTACTACTAGCCAATGAGCAACTGCTTTCGATGTTCGAGAGTGAGCCTCAAGGCAGAGCGGAACGAGTGAGTTCCGTTGGCGACCTGTGAGGGTTCCTCAATACATGCAAGTTAGTATTCCCGATCCAAACCGGCAAGACAACGAGCCCGTGGTGGCTCAGTTTTTAGAGCGTCGGACTTCTAATTAACCGGTTCCGAGTTCAAACCTCAGGTGGGGCAGCACATGGGATTGAGAATGATCAACCGATGACAGCTAGTTAGCCAGAAATGGCCATTAAAATCTCCCTGGTTTTTGCTGGCATTGTTATTCTACCTTTTATAAGTCCTTCTACGCGTACTTCACACAACCTGACCACCCCGACGCAATATGCAATGTTTTCATACTGTGCATGCCCAGGCGTTGGCAATGGTGGCGGTACAGTTTTCCTTAGAGCCTTAAACGCTCGTAGAGATGAAGTGGTTTTGGATTCCAGATGGAAAGAAGGCAACTTCCTGGCCCGGATGAGTCTGATGCTGAAAGCTATTTTAGCATCACCAGTGCCTTCTTGTACCCGCTGCCCCAAAAGAATCCGCTATTTAGCCCTCCCCCACCCAACCTCTTCCCAGAAAATTGCCTCAGGGATTTCGGCTATGTCCGCTTTGCATGAATTGGTTGTCTGTTCAGCCGTTTATTAGGCCATCAAAAAGAAAACGACCACTTAAATGTGCTAGCGTGAATGAGGTATACTGGATATGCTACCTCATGAAATGTTAGCCGAACTTCTGAAGTATTTTTGCGATTCAAAAATATTACTTAAGTAAGGTCATTTTATTAATTATAGTATGGCATACTTCCTAGATATTTCATACAGGGTAGGATGCAAGGCTTCTTTCCGGCCTCCTGCAAATATCTGCAAACCTACTAAGTATTGAGTTTCTAATCTTTTTATGCATAAAAATTGTCCTTGTTGTACTCATATGTTAGAAAATTAAATCTTTTATAAAGGCACACTCAAAGAAAGAATAGCTTGAGGTTAAAAAAACTTCTCAGTTTCCCGAATAATGTTTAACCCGACATGCCGTTGTACTTGCTCCTAGGGTCTCAAAGCAACATACTACGTACCTTTCATCTACATTTATCGCGATTTGACGGAGATTTCGCATCATGCTCAAAACATTTTGAAACGGATATAGACCATGTTGTATGCCTGATAAGCAGCATTAATAAATACACGGATACGATGCTTAAAAATGCCTTTTAAAAATGCCAGTCAGGTAGCTGATTGAGGGTGTTTTTTCTTCATGAGGCACCATGAGCAAACTTAAGGACTGGTCTTGTGTACGTTGGGACTTAGAACCATGATTAAATTCGTGTAAAGTTGTGGATTTCTGACGGTTTTATTTGAGATAAATAAACAAATACGATGTTTTCTTACCAACTCTAATCTGTAACGGTTGAGCCTTGTGGAGTATGCGTAGCACCGGTATCTCACGTGTGAATTGGTGTATGCCAACACATCTTGCGCACACATCGAAACTCCCCATAGTCCTCCTACGAGCTCGACTACCATTACCAGCAGCAGAGCGCCGCAGACTTATCACATTCCGAACTAGCTTGTCCTCATTGTCACCACACATGCATATCACGCATTGCGCTGGTCGGTCACTTGCGAATCCATCGCACAGAGACCGGCAAACCCGACTCACCTGTCCACACTTCCCACGCACATTCGGCAGTTCGACCATCGATTTCAACGAGGTTCACCGTATGCTCCACACCAGGTGGTGCAGGGACGGTGACTTGCAAGTGAATTAGTTTTAAGTGATAGTAGCCTTGCGCTGCAGCTACCGCACTCTCTCCTCCTCCCCACCTGAGCCCGGTGTCAAGACAGAGTCAAGAAGACCGGAGATGGGAGAGGTCACAGGTGGCTGGCGCGGCCGGAGCCGCCCCTGGGCGTGCCATCACACCTGGCTCGGATCCCATGGAGTGGGAGTGCCATAAAGTCCACATTAAGAAGGAGCCATTGCAACCTGACTCTCAGTCCGCCAGTCAGCCACTCCACACAAAACACACATTGGGCTGACCACGCGGTCCGAGTTATCCCGTCAGTTGGCAACCTTCCAAGCCACGGCTTTTAGCGCACCGTGATAGTTTCAAGCGCGTCAGATTGTTTATAGTGAGGAAAATACGCTGAGCTCTCGGCCTCACTCTCTCCCCACCCCCACAATCAGACCACTGTCCGAGCCGGTCAGTTGTCTGATGCGGAAGCGGGCGCAGCTGCTGGTGACCTCGTCTACGTGTACTACGTACACGACCTGGCCCCCCAAACACAAGCACCAGGATTTCACACAACAGGGGGTTGAACGGCTTACATCTCACATGTGTGAGATAGCCAGAGGTCACGTTAAGAAGGAGCCATCGCAGCCTGACTCTCAGACCACCAGTCAGCCACTCCACACAACACACATTGGACTAACTGTGAGGTCTGAGTGCAGTTGTCAGTTGGCAACCTTCCAACCGCGGCACTCAACGTTACCGCACTCTCTTCTCCTCCCCCACCTGAGCCCGGTCTCATGGCACAGTCAAGAAGACCGGAGATGGGAGTTGGCACAGGTGGCTGGCGCGGCCGGAGCCGCCCCTGGGTGTGCCACCACACCTGGCTCGGATCCCACGGAGTTGGGGTGCCATAAAGACCACATTAAGAAGGAGCCATTGCAGCCTGACTATCAGTCCGCCAGTCAGCCACTCCACACAAAACACACATTGGGCTGACCACGCGGTCCGAGTTATCCCGTCAGTTGGCAACATTCCAAGCCACGGCTTTTAGCGCACCGTGATAGTTTCAAGTGCGTCAGATTGTTTATAGTGAGGAATATGCGCTGAGCTGTCGACCTCACTCTCTCCCCCGCCCCCACAGTCAGACTACTGTCCGAGCCGGTCAGGTGCCTGATGTGGGAGTGGGCGCATTGGCTGACGGATCGGCGTACCCGTCTTCGCGCGCCCCAGCACGACCTGGCCCCAATAACGCACACACCAGGATTCACAAACTCAGGGGATATGGAGCAGCCATCGCCATCTGACTCTCAGTCCACTGGTCAGCCACTCGACAAACACAGCACATACACTGAGCCGACGGCGTTGTCTGGTGGAAGCGTCAGATTGGCAGACTTCCCAGCCACGGTTTCTAGGAAACCGTGATATACTCTGGTAAATGGTGATTGTGAGGGTGTTTTCGATGTATTGGTGTACGTAGTGTGTGCTGATGTAGCTTAGCCTCCGGTGGTTTACCGGAGGTTGTCGTGGAGGCGCATGTGTCCTAATAGGCCCATGCGGTGTGTAAATGTGCGGGAGCAGTGAGGGAAGTGAAGGCGGGCGCGTCGACTGTATGTGTGAGCCCCAGGCACTGGTTCACCAGCCTCCGTGCGATGGATTCGCAGGTGACCGACCAGGCCGATGCGTGAGTTGAAGGTGCGGGCGCAGTGTGGGCAGGAGAAATCGGTAAGGGCTGGGGGATGTCATTCATGGTAGTGGGGGTGTCAGGGGCGCTAAGAATGGCTGGAGCGGAGGGTGTGCATGGTGTATCGGTGTTGTCGGCATTGTGGTGTATTCCGCTGTCAGGGATGCGCATGTGACCGAATAGGCCCATGCGATGAGTGAATGCGCGAGGACAGTGAGGGCAGTGGAGGCGACGATCTCTGCTGTATGATGGTGCTCCAGGCACTGGCTCACCGGTCTCTGTACAATTTATTCGCAAGTGACCGACCAGGCCGATGCGTGAGGTTAATGTGCGGTCGCATTGAGTACAGCTTAGGAGAGATTCCCCATCGCTGGTGGTGGTGGTGGTGGTGGTGGAGGTAGTGAAGGCGAAGGCGGTGGTGGTTGCGGTGGTGGGGGTAGCAGGCGATGGGTAGATGGATGTGGTCTCTATGATGGTGGGAGTAATGGAATTGATTCCAGGAGTGAGGGTGGGAGAGTCAGAAGGAGGGTTGGCCGAATTTGACATTCACACACCGCATGGGCCTACTAGGTGACATGCGTCTCCATGAAACCCTGCGGTCGAACACCGCCGGCTATACCACAACACGATATATCTCCTCATCAGCTTCTGCACCTCACATGATCACACGCAACACCACAAAAAAACATGCTCTCAGTCTGCATAGCAGATTGACAGGCAAGTTTGATCCTCGGATCCTTCTCCATCTGGCTCCTCGGTAACATGTGTGATCTGAGTTTGAGAATATCACGGGGCGATAAGCGTCGTGGGTTGGAAGGTTGCCAACTGACAATTACACTCAGACCTCGCAGTCAATCCACTGTGTGTTGTGTGGAGTGGCTGATTAGTGGTCTGAGAGTCAGGTTGCAATGGATCCTTCTTAATGTGACATCTGGCTATCTCACACATGTGAGCTGTGAGCCTTTTAACCCCCTTTTGTGTGAAATCCTTGTGCTTGTGTTTTGAGGGCCAAGTTGTTTACGTAGTACGCGTAGACGAGGTCATCAGCGGCTTCACCCATTTCCAAATCAGACAACTGACCGGCTTGGATCGTGGTTTATTATGGGGGTGGGGGAGAGAGAGGGAGGTCGACAGCTCAGCGCATTTTTTTCTCACCATAAACAATCTGACGCGCTTGAAACTATCTCGTTGAGCTAAATGGCGAGGATTGGAACGCTGCAACTGGCGGGATAACTCGGACCGTGTGGTCATCTCAGTGTATGTTTTGTGTGGAGTGAATGACTGGCGGACTGAGAGTCAGGCTGCAATGGCTCCTTCTTAATGTGGCCTTTGTGACACTCCCACTCCGTGGGATCCGAGCCAGGTGTGGTGGCACCCCCAGGGGCGGCTCCAGTCACGCCAGCCACCTGCGCCCTCTCCCATCTCCGGTCTTCTAGAATCTGTAATGACCCCGGGCAAAGGCGGATAAGGAAAGGGGAGAGTGCGGCAGATGCAGCACAAGTCTACAATCCCTTAAAACTAATCCACGCGCAAGTCACCGCCCCTGCACGACCCTTCTGTGGAGCCTACAGTGGACATCGTTGGATTACGATGGTCGAACTGAAGTTTGTATGTGTGTGGCAGAGAGGTGACTTGTTCACGCATGTCGAAATGGGGAACAGACATGTGTGCTCCCAAATCGCAAGGCAGGAGAAGCGAATTAGTTTGGACAACCTTTACCGCAGAACGCAGTTGCCGCAAGCGTTCTCACCGAGGAAGTGAATGCTGCAGTGCATCTGCTTGAGCTTCTTCCAGTTGCTGCCAATCAGTGACGAGATCAAGACCGATTGGCATCATGGCGTTGGTGAAGGTATTCATTCGCGCGTATGCAGAGCTCGCCATGCGAAGGCGATATGAGTGAGCAACCATGAGATTGGGCAGCTACATACATAGGACAAAGCGCGCTGATGGAGTCTGGATGTGACGCTTTAGTGATGATTTTTTGGATGAGAATGTGACCAAATAGGCCAATACGATGACTGATGGATTCGGAAATAGTCAACAAAGTTGATGAGTGATGTAAAAGATGTTGACACTGAGCACACACCACTGATGGTGAGATGAGTGGGAAGGTTTTACATCCTCAAAGTTATTGGTACTGGTGACAGTTTGCGCGAATTGATGAGTTTTGTGATTTGTAATGACGATGAGTTTTAAGATTTTCAAATTGTGTGATGCGTGTTAGGACTTCAGTTGGTAACGCGTGCATATCGGTAGTTGAGTGATTTTAGGAATAATTCATAGTATTGGCAAGTGTCAGGCCTCCATGGTAGATAGGTGTTCACCGATAGTTTCAGGACACAATCCTCTATTTGTGCCTTGAGGCCCACACTCAAGCCCCGGCTGGTATTATAAGCACAATGGTTGGAGCGTTGGACTTCTGGTCAACAGGTCGCAGGTTAGGTATGACTGGTTGGCTGATGACGGCTAATAAGCCAGAAATGGCCATTCCAGTCTCCCTTGCCCTTGTCGGTTATGTCATTCTTTCATCTCTACATATTCGTTTCGGTTTCGGTTATGCAGCAAGATTCACAGATAACGACCAGAATTGTGACGGCAGTGTGCCAGGTCTGTCAATTTTTAAGCGAAATTTACAAATTTACAAATTTTTGTTGGAAATCTTCAGGATGTCCTCGTAACGATGTTTTCGTCTTCCTTGTTTGGGAGAACAAAGCGTAGAACAGTTCTCATAGCAAGAGCTATTCATTCAAAGCAGTTGCGCCTACGTCAGTATGCCGTGGATACGAGAAATCCCGGCTCTTTCCGGGATTTCGATGCCCCGGATTCCGCCTCGAATTTAGTATTCTACAACGGTAGCTGATGCGAAAATGGTTCAAGTATGCTGTCCATTTCTTCGCAACATATAAAAGGTATGTCAGGATTTAGGATAGACACACTTTCAGTTTCATGCGCTAACTGAGGTTACGGCTATTCAAACCGCGTGCTGTAGCCCACCGAAAGCCTGGCTGCATTTGGAGATGCAGTTTACAACTGCGATGCCGATCTTGCAGTTTCTCGATATGGTACGGCCCAAGTAGGTGAATTAATCTGCAGATGCGAGGCAAGATGTTATAATCAGACAGTGCTGGTTATTCCACAAATGCTGTCTTCTCAGAATTGTGTGCAGCCGGAGAAAAAATGGTCTGTGCTGCGAAGTCATTCGTGAAATAATAGGTCCTATACGCTGGTCTTGGATACTCTCGAATGTACTCGCATGTGACGAGTGTTGGGTAGTTTTACTTCGGTCCGGTAGTCGATGTCAATCCCTCGCCACTCCTTATGGTAGGTCTCAACAAGCATAATGCACAAGTCTACTCTACCCCATGCGGTCCTGCCAAGGATTCGCAGATTATTACTTCTCCGTCATGTGATCTATGAAGCCGATGCGGAGTTGTCGCACTATCAGCGTAGACAGTTCAGAACATCTGAATTTCCGCGACATTTTTGGGATTCGGTCTTTGTCGACTTCAGAAAGACAATGTACAATCAAGTTCACATTTATTGGTGTTTCCTTTGTACTTGGCGGGCAGCAAAGGTCATTCGGATTGTGCCGTAATTTCATTAAAATCCCCAATTAACTTCAGAGAGGAGTCCTTTCTACAGGCAAAGTTTAAGATAAGTGTGAGAGCGGAGGTTTAGCCTGCGATGTTGAGGGTGGAAATTTCTCTGTGGATGTAACATATTTACCAGTTTCATTTGCATTTGTAAGTGTAGACGTTGATGGCCTACTTGAAGTCGTGAGGAACTTTTCATTCTGTACACATCTCTTAGATAAGCGAGGCGTTTTTTAATCCGTGAGGGGACCCCATAATTTTTGATTTCAACTTTAAGGAGTCAACGCCCGGTGCTATGGCAATAGACATCTGGTGTGGAGCTTGGATGTTGGTTTTTATCGAGACGGATGATTGAGTTCTGCGTTGATTTTCATATGGTGAAGTCTTATAATGATATAGTCGGAATCTGTGAATGGGTTGATTGAAGACGCTAGTATAAAGCTCAGTTAAGTGCTTCATTCTTTGCAATTTATCTGACACGAGGGTTGAACCATCAGAACTTATCAGCGGTGCAATCTTCTTGGCTTGGGATCGTAGGCTGCCTTGATTGCATGAAAAAGACCTTCATTTCGTCGCGGTTGGAGTACTCTTGTATTTTTCAACCTTGTATGTTTTTTAAAGCCTTTTGCAGCTCTGGTAGTTGGTGTTACACTGATTTTCAAATCCGGGGGAAGAATGACTTCGTTTCTATCGGTTCTGCGGTTAATATCGTTAATATCCAGCGAGACTGCAGTCATTTTGCTAACCATCACTGTCTATGAATGCGATCCTGAGTAATGACTTTACTTCTATTCTCTACTCATCGGCAAAATGTTGGTGAATATTAACTACAGAATCATCTTTTCTTCTATTCAGCATAAGAAGAGTGATGAGATCTACAAAAATCAGGAGTTAATTGGAGCTTGGTTGTTGTCATTATTTGTGAAATCTAGATCTTTAAATGTGATCCACATGCTAACATTCTGTGAAAAAATGCCAAGTTGAAATTTTTGTGCGTTTCCCGTGTTAGTTTTTCACATTAAATGTTCCACATTACAAGACCGAAGTCCCTTGTCAGAAGGCAGGGAACGGAGAGTGTTGTTATAGCTTACCTTTCTGTAAGGGAACCCGATTATTCTATGGTTGTGGCTCAGTGGAGTGATTGGTCTACTTAACAGAAATGTCTATAACTATCACGCCAAGATCGCGCTCTTTTCAGTTGGTGCACGCGAATCGCGTGCGCGGACAGCCACATCAACGGTAGCTTTTACTGAACTGAACGCAGAAAGACGATCGGCATCATGGTGTTTGCGTTTTGGGTCAAATCATGGCCATTTGCTGTTGGGAGGGCAATCCACAATGAAGCTGTTTCTAGGGCGTCTTCCAAACACCATTTGTTTCCACTGTGGCTCTAAATAGCAATTTATTGTGAAGGCCGTAGGGTTGACTGATTGTATGGTGTATGGTGTCTTCCATCCTGGTTGGCGAAGTTAAAGGATCAAATCGCTAAACTCGCCTCAATGTTTACTGCCATCAGCTACAGCAGCGGCAAATCTCGGCGTTGCAACCATGCACTGCATCCAGCCATGATTCTTCTAATCCTCAAAAGGGCAATTCATCGGACAGGAAAAGGGGGCAGCAATAACGGTTGCATCTTTCATGCATGTGACAAGGATGCATGCATGTGACATGCATTTCACAGACACTCTTTGCTTGAGCCAAGATAGACGCCATTGCTAGAAAATGAATTTTATTCGCCGTCCTTTCAGATTACAACTCGAACCCACATTCAAAGACAGCATCCGATACGGATACTTTGTACAAAGGGAGTTGCAGTATTTATAGAATGCATACCTATGTCAATAAACGGCTGAGACTCAGTTGGGCTACAGCAATCAGTCATTCGAGGAGCACTCAGGTGAAACGCACTTTCCACTGCCAATGTCGGCGAGCCAAGGAGCCGAGTACTTACCACGCTAACCCCCAAAACGGGTGATGAAAATTCAGTGGATGACGACTCTGGAGATGGGTTCGATTTGGAATCCGAAACGTTAGGGGAATAAAGTTCTTGTCACAGCGATCGCATCTTCCTCTTCTGAATTACTTACTGGGACTCATATTTCCACTTGTATCGGAAAATCCCTGGGTGATGGATCACTCTATTCCGTGTCATTCCACCATTAGCTGTCAATTCTCACTATTCTAGGCGTGGTTTGTTCGAACGTACTATTAACAACTTTGCTATAACTAACCCCCTGGATATTTCTGGCAACCTGTTTCATCTCTGCGGTTTCTGATACGGTTTGTCTCACCTTCAGCGTCCACGATAATATCCAGCGATTCCAGTTCTACTGCACGATTGCTACACCGAATTTCAAACGTTTTTTGTCCCTCGATCCTAGCCTCACGCGAAGCCTTATGTGAATTTACTTCTCCATATAAGGCGATTGGTTCAAATTCGAAAATAAGTGAATTCTCGAATTTTAAACAGATTTCTTCGTTTCCTGTCGAAACCATAAGCTTAATTGTTGATAATTTATTTGTATTTCTAACAATTTATCAATTGCACACACTTGCGGCTATTGTATATAACACTAAGGAAATTTACGGTTTTAAACTGTTTCGCCCGACATAGCCCTCATAAAAAGTTCTTTGCAGATTTACATAAAAAGAACGGAATCTAAAGATTTTATTCTAGAATTAACCTTTTGGAAGTATACTTAATTTCCAGTTAAAAATAGTTTGCCATAGTTGATATTCCAGTTGAGATAACTTTTTCAGTCTTCGTAAACTCTTCGCTAATCCTATTTTCAGTCTAAACTCCTTACCTAGAAGATTTGTGCCTGCAGTGCTTTGCTTAAAACATATCTTATTACATATCTTACACATATTATATCCCTATGGACAATTTTCCTTTCTTATAATCGCTTTTAAAATACTGATATTGGAAACTCAATATGAAACCTCAGTCACAGCTTAGATGCAAACCTCCTCTTGGCGTAAAATTTCCACAAGAGCAACCCACCGTAAATATGAAGAACATAGACCTTGATGCCCTGGAAAAGTTTAATATTTTTATATCTCATTATGGTTCTCTGTTCACGATCCTCGGTACCATTTTCGACGGAAAGTTGTCTTCATTCACTTTTCAACAATGTGAGAAACTTGAGCCATTTATAAACATGGTTATTACTGAGTCATAGGACCGACATAAGAGAAGTTTCAACTTTCCTTTGAAAAACTTCCCTAAGCGTAAAATCCCCCTGGACGTCGCACTATATTTCCTTTACTCACGTGGCTTTATCTTTAAAGTCGCAGAAACTGAAAGGTTGTCTCAGCAAAAACCCACCGATTCTTCTCAAATGTTTTTCGGCAATGTAAGTGAACATTATTTTCCCTAAGCATGAGCACTCAGCTCAATATTTTTTTTTAAAAACAAGTTGTTTATCTGTAGGGATAAAACCCCAATGAAACGTCAGGTTTCACCCTCATTAGCAAACGAGAAGCCAAGGTATAAATCTACTATACGAAAAGTTATCTCAGTGGTTTGCCCTCTAGCTAATGCAAGCTCACGGCCCTCCGGGTCAACAGGAATTTAGATTTCAGCTGAATCTTCACCCATTCACCTTATTCCTGATTCGAGTGAATTCGTGTCAACGCCACCTCGTTCCCCTACCAAGCAAACCACGCCTGCTATAGCTGTCCAATCTATTAAACCTAAAAAAGCCCCCAGTATATCTGAGTCATTTGCTAAGCCAGGCGTCAAAATGAGTAATGTCATTACCGATGGGAAATTTGCTAACACCTCATCATCTACAAGAGATGAGAATGTTCTCGTTGGAATTTTTTGCAACCCAAAAAGTGTCCAAAATGCCCAAATAATTAGGTCTTCTAATTATGTCACCAGTTTTTCGAAATCATTTATTCCTTTTTCAAATGCACATTTTCTGCCAATATATGCTCACTTCCCTGAAAATATCATTTCTATGCCACCCCCTAACTTTCCGACGCCACAATATAGCATTCTCTTCCATGGTTTCCATCCAAATATGCCATTGTACAATAATCTGAGTTCTTTTAACAGTAAAATTTCGAAAAATTTTAGACCAAAGCAATTTTGTTTCCCACCTTTTGCTTCTTCTCCCCAGTTTTCTTCTCCTCCACCATATCTTCCTTTTTTATAAATACTGATGAGCGTAACCTGCAGCTCAGGAATACGCTCAGTTTAGTTTCACTCAATGCGAGGTCAGTTGTAAATAAGATGACAGAGCTTAGAACAGTAGCTTTTGAGCTTGATCCAGATATGCTGCGCATCACTGAATCCTGGGCTCACTCTCTTATTTCCTACTTGACGCTCGGTATAGACAAGATCGCGCTGAAAAACGTGGCGGTGGTTGCCTCCTTTATATTAAGTCATCCTGTGTACATTTTCCTTTTTAACGGATCAGTTCGTCCTTGTCTGGAAATGTATGCTTTGTTTCAGTCATCATCCCGCACAATACAAAAGCGGTAATTGGCTGTCTATAAGCCTACGTGTTATTCTGGCAATGAAAGCGAGCTCTGTGAAATAGGTTAAAAAGTTACAGAGACTCAATTTGATGTCAAAATAATCGTAGGCAATTTTAGTCTGCCAGACATTGACTGGCAGTCAAATTCCTCCACCAAAAACTTCAGAAATTGGTCAATGCTATTAACTTTTTCAAAACCTGTCCCCAACTGATTTAGTTCAGTGACTAGAAATGACAGCATTTTAGATTTGATTTTTACAAACGATGTCCGCCCTCTTTTTATGAATTTCCATCGTGATCTATTCACGAATGATCATGCACTAATTCGTTGTTGTTTTCCAGTCTCCATTTCTACAAAGCCTGAGGTAAAATGCAATTACCTCGACTTTGCTAGTGCAAACCATGAATAAATAAATAAGTTCGTAAGCACTCTAGATTGGCATAGCATATTTTCAATCAACGACCAACTTTTTCCATGAGCTAATGCAGAGTCTTACAGAAAAAATCCAGGCTTTTATCTCGCTTAAGATTTTCAATTCAAATACAGCCTCTTCTACCGTTACACATTTTCTCCAAAACAGACTTAAAAAATTACGAAAGCAACTTAAAGATCCGTCTAACCGCTCTTTGTCAGTTCACTTAAGGATTGCACAAATATTTGAAGAAGCATCGAAAATTAGGCTCGCGCGAGATAGGCATAGGGAGTCTCGGGCACTAAGTGATGCCAATTCATCCACATCGGTCGATCAAGTCTTCCCTCTGCGTTCATCGGCCAAGCGCCTGAATGTAACTCCGCCTTTACTTGACTGTAGCAAAAATTTCGTTACAGAGGATTTGGGCATATCAGAATTTTTAAATTCATTTTTCGCCAACCAATTAACCATTGAAACTAGCCTCACTCCCTTAATTCCTATGCTTTCAAATTCAAATTCACTGCTAACAACCATTAATTTAAAACAGGCGTATACAGCAGGATTTATTGGTACCAAAAAATTTCATGGCGGCTTATCAACTGCAACCCATCTTTGCCTAACACAGATAACGAATGAAAGACAGTTTTCATTTTATTGAAGAAATTAAGCGCTTAAACATCGCCGGCAAGTGTATGATTTCATTGGAAGTGGAATCGTTATTTACAAATGTACCATTGGATGAAACAATAGATGTTATATGCGCCCATGCGGCTAAAACCCGTCTGTCGCCCGAAGTACTACGTGAATTGTTGACACTTTGCACCAAAAATATTCAACTTCTGTTTAATGGGCAACAGAAGTCCACTCGGACCAACCTTCGCCGAGGTTTTTATGGGTCACCTAGAAGAAAAGCTGTCTTCCAAATTAAAGATGACAACATTATGCAGAAGATATGTGTATGATATATTCACGATTGTTGATAACAAGAAAGACGCCGAAGACCTTCTTTCTACCATGAATACATTGCATCCCTAAGATAAAAATTCACATTGAAATGGGAAACAGTGGAACACGCTACCATTCCTAGATGTCCCTCATGTTCAAAGAGGATGATGGATCAATTAGGCGCCTGTCTTCCACAAAAATATTTGAAGAGGGCAATATACGCTTTAAAAGCTTTTGTACCAGTACAATGGAAACGAAATCTGGTACATAATCTTTTTCAAAAGGCAAGAAAAACCGCACTTGAGGAAAAATGGCTACTTAAGTAGCTTGCATTTTTTCTATTTTGTGGGAAATTTCAGCAAAAGTATTTTTCCTGCACTTATTTAGTATGACAACACTTTATTTACTCAAAGAAAGCATATTTTAGGTTTTAAAATACTTTTCGAATTCTCGAATAACTGCCATTGCATTTTGGTTTAGGGTTTTCAATCCACAAGCTTTCCTTTAACCTAGCCCATTCAGCATTTACGTGTTATCAAACATACTACTCTCTATTTTTAATAATATTATTTTATTGCATTTGACTCTGTGGTCACTGGTGTCGGCCACTGATGAACAGGAGCAGATGGCGTGGTCAAAAGGGATGGAATATTCAGTTCCAAAAAAGCCCGTTAGCATATATTTACCCTTTAAGGGTGACAATATTTCTAATACAATCAAGCGACGATTATGCTGCACCCTAGGGAAGAATATACAATGCAGCTCAGCTACCTTTATCAATCCTACTAGAAGCCCTGCCAATCAACCATTCAAAGCGATGTCCTGCCGTTGCACGCCATCCAAATTGTGTTTATGAATTCAATGCACTTGTGGGATGCAAGTACATTAGGCGAACGCAAAGGCAATTGGCAACCAGAGCAGCTGAACATTTACCCAATCTGGTTGTTTTCAAAACAAGAAAAAGTAACATGCACGTTCTTCGATTACTAAACGTCTACTAGACAGTGGTCACTATGTTGACCTAAAAACAGCTTTCCGAATAGATGTTCGGGCACGAACAACTCGGACTTTGCGCTACTTGTAAGCGGTGTATATACGTAGGGAGAAACCTACCCTTTGCAAGCAACTAGACCACGTGGTCAATCTACAATTGCCCTGGTGATTTTCACCCTAGATGATTCAGAATTTTAGCTGTCTTAACTTCTCCCCCACATTTTCTTTCCTGAAATTCCTTACGTTGTCCTCTGACCCTTGTTGTTATCTATTGATTTTCTGTAAATTCAAACTGCTGTCCACTTTCATTCGTTATCTGTGATATGCAAAGACGGGTTGCAGTTGATAAGCCGTCATGTAATTTGTTGGTACCAATAAATCTTGCTGTATACGCCTGTTTTACATTCATACCCGGGATAAAATGCTTAAAATCATTTATTTCTCGCCTTCAGGTATTCAAAAAGAAAAAGCTCACTTAAAAAATTCACATTCGGTTGGAACTGATTACACTCCAAACTCACTTATTAAACTGTTAAACTATTTTCCACCTTAACTAAGCAAATTATTCTCAGTATTTCTTGAAAATTGGTTCCTTCCCCGATTATTATAAAACATCTCAAAGGCCCATGCCTATTTCCCTCAATAAATTGAATTGAACTGAATCTATTATAATACCAGTTTTTAAATCTGGTACCCGATTTGACATTCATAACT
>WEDG01001179.1:0-80000 GCA_017591395.1 Schistocephalus solidus | reverse complement strand
TGCACACCATCTGCACTCATGCATAGACAACACCCTCACAATCACCATTTGCCAGAGTATATCACGTTTTTCTAGAAACCGTGGCTGGGAAGTCTGCCAATTTGACGCTTACACCAGACCACGCCGTCGGCTCAGTGTATGTGCTGTGTGTGTCGAGTGGCTGACCAATGGACTGGGTGTCAGATGGCGATGGCTGCTCCATATCCCCTGAGGTTGTGAATCCTAGTTATGTGCGAAGACGTGTACGCCAACCCGTCAGTCAATGCGCCCACTCCCACATCAGACAACTGGCTGGCTCGGACGGTGGTCTGATTGTGGGAGTAGGGAGAGATTGAAGTCGAAAACTCAGTGCATTTTCCTCACTATAAACAATCTGACGTGCTTGAAACTATCACGGTGCGCTAAAAGCCGTGGCTTGGAAGGTTGCCAACTGACGGGATAACTCGGACTCCATGGTCAGCACAATGTGTGTTTTGTGTGAAGTGGCTTACTGGCGGACTGAGAGTCATGCTGCAATGGCTCCTTCTTAATGTGGCCTTTATGGCACTCCCACTCTGTGGGATCCGAGCCAGGTGTGGTGGTTTACCCCGGGGTGGCTCCGGCCGCACCAGCCACCTGCGCCTTCTTCCATCTCCGGTCTTCTTCCTGTGTCGTAAGCCCGGGCTCAGGTGGAGGAGGAGAAGAGTGTGCGGTAACGTTAAGCGCTGCGGTTGGAAGGTTGCCAACTGACAATTACACTCAGACCTCGCAGTTAGTCCAATTTGTGTTGTGTGGAATGGCTGACTGGTGGTCTGTGAGTCAGGCTGCGATGGCTCCTTCTTAACGTGACCTCTGGCTATCTCACACATGTGAGATGTAAGCCGTTCAACCCCCTGTTGTGTGAAATCCTGGTGCTTGTGTTTGGGGGGCCCAGGTCGTGTACGTAGTACACGTAGACGAGGTCACCAGCAGCTGCGCCCACTTCCGCATCAGACAACTGACCGGCTCCGACAGTGGTTTGACTGTGGGGTTGGGGGAGAGAGTAAGATCATCAGCTCAGCGCATTTTCCTCACAATAAACAATCTTACGCGCTTGAACCTATCACGGTGCGCTAAAATCCGTGGCTTGGAAGGTTGCCAACTGGCGGGATAACTCAAACCACGTGGTCAGCCCAATGTGTGTTTTGTGTGGAGAGGCTGACTGGCGGACTGAGAGTCAGGCTGCAATGGTTCCTTCTTAATGTGGCCTTTGTGTCACTCCCACTCCGTGGGATCCGAGCCAGGTGTGGTGGTATGCCCAGGGTCGGCTCCGGCCCCGCCGGCCACCTGCACTCTCTTCCATCTCCGGTCTTCTTGACTCTGTCTTGACACCGGGCTCAGGTGGGGAAGGAGGAGAGAATGCGGTAGCTGCAGCGCAAGGCTACTATCACTTAAAACTTATTCACGCGCAAGTCACCGTCCTTGCATCACCTGGTGTGGAGCATACGGTGGACCTCGTCGAAATCTACGGTCGAACTGTCAGGTCAGTAGTAGTAGTAGTAGTAGTAGTAGTAGTAGTAGTAGTAGTAGTAGTAGCAGCAGTAGTAGTAGTAGTAGTAGTAGTAGTAGTAGTCGTCGTAGTAGTATTAGTAGTAGTAGTAGTAGCAGTAGTAGTAATAGTAGTAGTAGTAGTAGTAGTAGTAGTAGTAATAGTAGTAGTAGTAGTAGTAGCAGTAGTAGTAGTAGTAGTAGTAGTATTAGTAATAGTAGTAGAAGTAGTAGTAGTAGTAGTAGTAGTAGTAGTAGTAGTAGTAGTAGTAGTAGAAGTAGTAGTAGTAGTAGTAGTAGTAGTAGTAGTAGTAGTAGTAGTAGTAGTAGTAGTAGTAGTAGTAGTAGTAGAAGTAGTAGTAGTAGTAGTAGTAGTAGTAGTAGTAGTAGTAGTAGTAGTAGTAGTAGTAGAATCAGCAACAGCAGCAACCAAAGCAGCTGTTGCTGTGATGGTAGTGGTGGGACAAAAGGTCTTAAAATGCTTTCTCAAATAGGAATATTTATTTTATCAACCCAAGCTTTTTCCAACTTAATAAGTCCAACACCCTAACCAAAATATTTTGATTGATTTTGACTATTCGTTTTCTAGTAAAACATACGCCTATCTTTTCTACCACTTTGATATCTTCTAGGTTGAAAAGTAAACTAACCATACTAAGCTCCGTTGAATGCCAGCTGAACGTTAACTAAAGTTTCTCATGCGTAGTATGGTTTGGGCCATCCAACTCACCTCGACAGGCTCTGCAATTGATCCGCGATTTTCTCCTCGCCTCCATTCGCATCTGAATGTTCTTCTACGTACAAGGACTGACCCATTTTTCTCATTATAAACTGCTGTTTACCACTCTTTGTTTATTCTAACTATATTAATAGGTTCATTTGCAAATTAAGCTGGCACCGTTTTGCAGAAAATCCGGCACCTATTTTTTGACTCATTCATGGACGACTGTTCATGATGCCGACAGATGCTGCTTTCGGTCACTGTATATCTTTTGTTTTCTTCCTGTGCTACCTCGTTTGCGTACCAATTTTATCCACAGCGCAAGGTGGCATTTTGCGGAAAATTTTTAAATGATACTTTCAAAAAAAGGCGTATCTGTCTGACAAAGTCTTGATTAGAGCTCCAAATGATCGCTCCTTCCTGCATCACGGATTTTCGGGTCAGAACAGAGCAACTATGCTTTATCACTGTCTTTCGTGTTACCATTTTGCTGGTAGGCACAGGTTATAGTGCATGACTTAGCGGTTATAGTGCATGACTTAGCACCTGTTTTGTACGGTTCGCCTACCCTGGTCTGGTTCTCTGACCGACGTTGCAAGCGGACCGTGAATAGTAATCGAGGCAGTGATCCGGCGCGCGCAAACCCCTGCCTAGTGCAGTCTGGACTCATGCGAGACGCGTGTGTGCAAATGCTCATGTAAATTACCTTTGTCTGCGTGTGTATGTATAGTGCAAGTCCAAACACAACAGATGAGCGAAGACGGTTAACTCACCGTCCCCCGTACCGTTCCATTCATCACGCGCGCACCAACACACGATAGTTCGACCGTCGATTTCGACGAGGTCCATCGTACGCTCCACAGCAGGTACGGTGACTTGCGATGCATCTACCGCACTCTCTCCTCCTCCACCACCTGAGCCCGGTGTCATGACTCTCAGTCCAACATGGCCCCCATAACGCACACACCAGGATTTACTTACTCAGGGGATATGGAGGAGCCATCGCCATCTGATTCCCAGTCCACTGATCAGCCACTCAACACACACAGCACATGCACTGGGCCGACGGCGTGAATTGGTGCAAGCGTCAGATTGGCAGCCTTCCAAGCCACGATTTCTAGGAAACCGTGATATTCACGTGAATATGTGTTGCACCCGCTAGAGCCTTTGTTAAGCAAGTTACTAACGTGAATGCTTATCATGGGTTTGAACGTTGCACAGTTGTGGGCGTACATATTGGCAAAGTCGTCTATCTTGAAGAAGGGCTGAGGGAAAGAAAAGATGAAGATTTCTTGGGGTCTACTGACGACGAGCACAGAGTTGGAAACTCTCCATTTCTCAGTTGTAATTTGGGATTAATATCGAAATTCCCTCTAGACCCACTACACCTAAATTTTTTAAGGTATGGTTAAAAAGTTACTTAGTTTGTGGGTCAGAAGTCGTCGTTCTAAATCCACCGGTCGTTTGACGCCCTCTGTACTTAGGGCAACGGAAGTGCAAGCCGTAGATGACCACGTGTGGTCTATGAACATTTACCTCCCGGCTGAGTTTTCACAGCGAGGAAGGCGTTTACTGGACTTACAGTTCTGGAATGCGACTGAGTTTAGACAGTTTGTAATGTATGTCGGCGTTGTTGCTGTCAGTGGAATCCTACCTGACAATCATTATAAGTTGTTTTTACTTTTATTTTCTGCTCTACGATTATTGGCTAGGCCAGATTTGTACAATTTTAACATAGGTTATTGTATAGAGTTGCTAAAACTGTTCACCCGTAGATTTTCAACTATATATGGCGAGGAGCACATCACATACAATGTGCACAGACTGATGCACATTGCTGATGACGTTGAGCTTCATGGTGTCCTTGACTCTTTTTCAACCTTCCCATTCGAAAGTTATTTAGGCCACCCCAAGAAACTGCTTAGAAGTCCTTCGCGACCTCTGCAGCAGATAGCTAGACGTCTCAGCGAGGTCAAGGCAGCTACATTCGTCCCACGTAGGCTGCCACCAACTAAGTTGCTTCATGAGCACAACGAAGGGCCAGTACCCGTTGGTTATGAGTATACTAGACAATACCAGGTTATAATCATAGATAACTTTCTCGTTGCCATTACCCCTGCCAATAGGTGCATTGGGATTGACAATGACATAGTATGTGTTAAAAATATACTGTTAGATGAAGGTGGATGTCTACGAATAGTATTCTTCAAGTTCAGGAACATGACCGATTACTTTGACTACCCCCAGCGGTTTTCTCTTTTAAAAGTTTGCAAGGCCGATATAGACAGCACTCTAAGATGCTCATTATTCCCTAAATTGTTTACTAAATACGTTTGTTTTCAACTGGAGACTAATTATATCTTAATTGAAATTATTAGTAGCTTTTAGAAAACCACTTACTATCCCTTCGCCTTCGCGAACAGTGCTCGTGGACCCTACAAATGCACAGTCCCTATAGTGAGTGGTTTACGAGCACTGCAGGGAAGAAGTGGTTACAGTAGTAGGATGAAAGTGTCCATATGGACACCTAAATCTTTAAACTTCATCCCCATTTTTCCTGTGCGTTTGTAGACTACTAACACGTGGCCAACTCTCAACAGAACAGAAATCCTAAACGCCAGTGCAGAGCAACTATTGATGATGCCATTAGCGAACTGGAGTTAACCGGTCATTGCCTATCACCTCCGGTAAGTTATGCACATCTAATATTGGTCACAATTTAAGGACAGTAGACAATACCAAGATATTACGATGACATCTAACGACACACTCCCCTCAGGGGAGCACGCACGTCCAGAAGGTTAGTTGTTTTGTTAACACTTACGTCTAATCAATTAGACTTACTAGGGGCAACATTGAATGAGCGCTTAGAAAAAATTGAGAGAGCGATCATTCTCCTCTGCCAGCGAACTGCCAGGATAGCACAGACCCAAGCAGTTCTCTTGAACAGCATGTGGCGAGTGCTCGGCAGTATAAAGGAGCTTGAGTCGACCATTCAACAACAGTCCTCCTCCACTGCCGCCCTGGCCGCCGCACTGCCAGCAAATCCTGTAGGTCAGCCTGTGCGGACGGCAATGGATTTTAAAGCATTAAATGAAAAATTAGAGGACCGCTCCTACAGAGGTCAACTGGTAGGTATCCCATGTTATCCTTATTAATTACATTAGATCACCCTCCTCACTTGCCTTGGCGGACGAACAATTGATGACTTCGTCAAGCGCGTTTTTTATGCCTTATTTGTGGACGACATAAGTCTACATATTAACTTAAGGCAGGAAAAACAAAGACGTTCTCTTAGGATCGAAGATATACGAGGTGATAATTGGTATGCCTGATTATGTATATCCATGATCTATGTAACAGACGTGTTTGCGGCATGGAATGCCAACGGAAAGGCAACCTTGGCTGATCTGGAGTCAGCTGTAACAAAAAGACTGAAACGATCGCTTAATACACTGACAAAGCGTATACAGAAACAAAACTGTACAACGCAAACCAGTGGGAAGTATAAATCTAAGACTAATTAACAATAATTTGTACATTGTAGACAGCATATGCGGACCATCGTCCCAGGACCCCCCGGGTTCTTCTGCATCGCCGATGGATAGCCTCAACACCTCCTATGACCTGTGTAGCAATTCTTTCAGCATTTGTAAATATATTTTTTCTCATTTTTTACAATATAAGCTTAATATGAAACAAACTTTCGCATTACACGTTTAATCCATGTGGAAGGAGGGTCGCTTAATAGTGTGACGGTCGCTCGGTATGATTGTCATAATTTGGTCGTTCGAATTAAGCGATAATAAGAGAGTTAAAACGTAAATGGAGAAGAAAAACCGCTACTATGAATGGATTAAGGGTGGGGGGCGTTTTAAGCCAAATAAACAAATAACCCGCAATACTGTACTGTAAACTGTCGCCATTTTTGTGTACCTCGAAAATTCGATATCACCTCGATATAAATCCGCCGGAAAAAATCGCTGTAGACTCGATATACCTATAGCGAAAAATCGATATCGCACCGCTATCGCCTCGAGATACGCTTGCTACTAGGGACGGGTACATGATGATCGTGAGGGTGCTGTCTATGTATTAGTGTAGGAAGTGTGTACTGATATGGCTTAGCCTCCGGTGGTTTACCGCAGGTTGTCATGGATGCGCATGTGACAGAATAGGTCTATGCGATTAGTGAATGCGCGAGGACAGTAAGCAGCTCCTTACCGTGTGTTGGTGCTCCAGGCACTGGTTCCCCAGTCTCTGTACGATGGATTCGCAAGTGACCGACCAGGCCGATGTGTTAGGTGAATGTGCGGTCGCAATGATGACAGTTTAGAAGAGAGTCTCCATCGCTGATGGTGGTAAGGCGGCGGCGGCGGCAGTGGTGGTGGAGGTAACAGGTGATGAGTACTTTGATGTGGTCTCTATGATTGTGGTGGTAATGGAATTGATGCCAGGGGTGAGTGGGGGGAGTCCAAAGGAGTACTGGCAGAATTTGACGTATAATTTGGAATTGTCGGATTGTTGGTGCATTGCGTCCGAAGATGTCCAACCAGGCCGTCGTCAAGACGACGGCCTTGTACATCTTCAGTTTGGTGTTCGAAGAGTTCCGACCAGGCCGATTCGCACATGGAAGGTGCGTTGACAGCGTGGGCATGTTGGAATGGCCTGGGCATTGGCGTTGTTGGTCCGGGCGCTGGTGACTTTCGTGCCACTCTTTTGGTCTTGGCGGTGGCGATCCGTTTGGTTTCGTAGATTGCTGCCCCTGTCTTCACTGTCCTTCTCCAAGAAAGTTGGTTCCGGGCGAGGTCGTCCCAGGTCACCGAGTTGATCTGCAGTTGCTTCATGGAATTCTTCAGTGTCCTTGTAGCGTCGTACTTGACCTTCTTGTCGACGAGCACCCGCAGCGACATCTCGGTAGAAATGTCGTTTTGGTAGTCGTTCGTCGTCTATCCTCACAAGGTGGCCACTCAATTGCAGTTGCAGTAGTTTCAGTTGAGCATAAATGCCGAAAAGGCCTGTTCGTTCGAACATTTCCGTATCCGGTATCCTGTCTTTCTACGTCAGCTTTAGTATTCTGCGAAGGCAGCTGAGGTGGAAGTGATTGAGCTTCCGCAACTGCTTTTGGTAGCTCGTCCACGTCTCCGCTCCATACAGCAGTGTTGGCAATATGACAGCTTTGAACATCTTAATTTTAGTGCTGAGGTGGAGACCGTGTCGATTCCAGACCACGTTCTGCATGTGTCCAAAGGCTTGGCTGGCTTTGGCGATCCTATGGGCGATCTCATCGTCGACTTTGGTGCTGCAGGAGAGATTGCTGTCCAGGTACGTGACGGTATACACAGATTTCAGGTGGACACCATTGACATTTATGTGAGCTGTGGACTAGGTGGTATTGGGCGGCGGCTGATGCATCACAATCGTTTCTCAGTGTTGATGCGAAGTCCGAAGTTGTCACAGGTGGCACCGAAGAGGTCCATGCTCCTTTGCATTTCCTCTTCTGTCGTTGCATTGAGTGCGCAGTCTTCAGCGAAGAGAAGTTCATGGATGGTGGCTGTGGAAACACGCGATTGGAAGTGTATTCGTCGTTGTTTGAAGAGTTGGCCGTCCAACCGGAAGGCGATGCGGATCCCGGGGCGTTCTTCACGGTAGGCGTCCGTTAGCATGGCAGAGAACATGAGACTAAAGAGAGTAGGTGCAAGGACGCAGCCCTGATTCACGCCGTTGGTCACTACGAATGCTTTGTATATTGTGCCGTTGTCAGTAACGCGCGCCATCATCCCATCGTGAAGCTGACGCACCGTATGCGTGAAACGTTCAGGACAGCCGAATTTCTGCATGATTTTCCACAGCCCGTCGCGATTCACCGTGTCAAAGGCTTTCGTCAGGTCCACCAAGGTAGTGTAGAGGTGAGTCCGCAACTCCTTGCACTGCTCTGCAACTGACAAGCGGTGAAGATCATGCCGATTGTTCCTCAGTGTCTTCGAAAGCCACATTGGCTTTCCGGAAGCAGTCCTTACTCCAGGTGAGCGTTCAGGCGATTGAGGAAAATGCGGGCGAAGATCTTTCCGGTGATGTTCAGCAGCGAGGTTCCTCGGTGGTTGTCGCAGATTTTGTGGTTTCCTTTCTTCTTGTAGAGGTGGACAATGGTTGCGTCTTTGAAATCCTGAGGGACTTGCTCTTTTGTCACATCTCCTGGAAGAGCACTGGGAGTCGGATCATCAGTTGGGGTCCGCCATGCTTGTAAATCTCAGTAGAGATCGCGTCCGAGCCAGGTGCTTTCCTGCTGCAAAGTTGCTGCATGGCTCGGATGGTTTCTTGGAGAGAGGGTGGGAGATCAAGGTTGGTGTTGATTTCCTCTTCATGCAGGTGATCGATGGCGATGTCGGAGATGGTGGAGGGCTGATTGAGAACGCTTTGGAAATTTTCTGCCCATCACGTCAGGATTTGCGTCTTCTCAGTGATTAGCGTCCTGCCGTCGGCACTGAGAAGAGAGGTGGCGCCTTTGGTAGAAGGCTGTCTTTTTTGCAGCGGTGGGTCGATCGACGTATGATTTGTGCAACTGATTCTTTTTGACGAGCAGAGCATTGATGACTGTGTCGCTGTCATCGAACCAGTCTTGATGTTGATGACGTGCGCGGCCGAGGACATCCAGGGTGGTGGCTTGGACAGTGTCCCTCAGCTGGGACGAGCGGTTCTCCACGGTGATATCCGCGTCAACGACTGGAAGGTTGGCCAGTTGGTTGGCCAGTTCGTTGCTGAAATGGAGATGGTGAGCAGACATATTCAACAAAACAGTTTCAACTTACCTTGTGGTCGCTTACCTTGGGGTCCTCTGCGTGGTAGCAGACAAAGCATCATCTTGGAGATGACGAGGCGGTGATCTGTCCACACATCGGCATTGCGGATCGCCTTGGTTACCAGTACCTCCTGTCGGTCTCGCCTCCGGACGAGAACATAGTCCAGCAGCTGCCAGCACCGCGACCGAGGGTGCATACACGTGGCCTTCTCCTGCGTCGGAAGGCGGAAGAAGGTGTTGGCGAGACGGAGACGGTGTTCCGCACATGTTCGCAGAAGAAGGAGGCCGTTATCGTTACAGCTACCGAGACCGTGGGGACCCAGCACTCCCTGCCAGGCAGCGTGGTCTGTCCCGACGCGGGCGTTGAAGTCACCAAGGGCAATTAACTTGTCCACCTTCGGCACAGTCGCCAGCAGGGCGTGCAGGTCCTCGTAGAATTCGTCCTTTGCCGCATCAGAGCTCGTCATTGGGGGAGCGTAGGCACTGATGATGGTGGCGAACTTGTCTCTCCGAAAAGGTAGGTGGAGGCTCATCAGGCGATCATTGATACCCTGCGACAGACAGGGCAGACGTCCCACGATGTCGTTCCGGATGGCAAAGGCAACACCAGCGTCGCGTCACTATGCCTTTGGCCGGCCGCTCCAGAAGAAGGTGTAGCTTGCACCCACCTCCTCCAGCTGACCCTGCTCAGAGAATCGGGTCTCGCTGGGAGCAGCAATTTCCACCTTGTAGCGCGCCAGTTCCCGAGCGACTAGCGCCGTCCTCCCTTCCGGTCGGTTGCTCCTAGGATTGTCTAAAAGGGTTCGAACATCGTGGGAATTTGAGCATTCCCAACACTTTCCTTTAAAACACCACTCGCAAAAATTTACAATGCCCTGAAATGAATACCGAAGTGGTTACCGAGTGTTATTTGGGAAAAGGTCAAATGGATCGGTCCCTTCAGGGTAAAAGCCCATTGACTTTTCAATGCCTGTGACTGTAGCACCAATGCTGGTCAAACTGCCTTCAACACGATTACCGCTCCCCGTTCAAATCGTATTTGCATTACAACTTAGGAGGTGGTTACTTGCCAAGAAGAAACTAGAGAATGGACATGGGTGTGACGTTTACAAATGTCAGGCTTTGCCTTGAGGCTCCGGCCAAGGCTGGCCTCTTCCCAGCCCTTTCGTCTGTCTCTGAGCGATGAATCTTCAGGCTCTTTCGCTATGGAATGAATCTTTCCATAGCAGGTGGCACATCTCATGAAATGTTACCCGCAATCCTTTAGATGTGTCTTCGGTTAGAAAGTCGTACGTAGGTGACGAATCATTATACAGCATACTCCCATGATATTTCAGTAACTATAAGATGCCGACTTTGGACTACGCTACTTTTCGATCGCCTTCAAGGATCACACTCCTTAAAAATACCTACTTAATTAGTAGAGAGTTCCCATTGTGTCGTCCGATGTCCTCAGATAGTTAAATAAGTTTCGCAGAAAATTTGCTCAAAAAAGTAGTTTCTTGTATTAACTCGACAAGAAATTACGTCTTCTTAAATCTTTTTATTCGAAAAAAATGGTATTTTAAAAAAAGTTTTTCAATTTCGGAATAATTTTGAGCACGGCCTGTCATCGTCCATTGCGTGTTTGCTTCTGTGTGCATTCTTCGGCTCAGTAGGGCCAGTGCCTTTTATGACCTGCAACCTGAAAACCATAAATGCGCGCCGTATTTGTGCTTCCCTTATGTGACCTGCAGATCCATTACAGTAGTGCAGTGCCTCAGGAGGCACATGAATGACTTCTGCTGCTGCTACTGCTGCCAATAAGATCGCATTTTCAGCAGTGGTTCAGTGCGCAAAGGGGCAGAGAGAGGGGTGGAGAGGTGTCTTTTTGGGTCCGTTTCAGCCTCAGCAGCGGAGATCTGAGTTCAGACAGGCTGGGGAGATTCTATATACATGCTATTGAAACACGCGCAAATGTATGGCGCGTCGTTCAGACATGCGGCTGTGCTCTCTCTCTCTCTCTCTCTCTCTCTCTCTCTCTCTCTCTCTCTCTCTCTCTCTCTCTCTCTCTCTCTCTCTAGGTTAGAGATGTCTCCATGGGTTACCATGTTAGTCACGAAAAAAATACAACTGACGCACGGTTGAACTGTCGTTTGTGTGTCTGTTTGTAAAAAGTCCTACACTGGGGGCGACAGCAACCCCGTAGGCGGTCCAGGCTAACTCGGGTCGTTCTCCCACTAAAAGAAAACAGTGACCCATAGTATAGTGAGGCAGCCGTCTGGGATGTCCCAGCGGCCCTATTTAGGGACAGCATTGCTTACCTCCTCGCGGAGAAAGAAGTTAGAAAAGGTGCCCTAAACAAATGCTGGTTAACAGGTCTTCTGCAGCCGGCCGCGGCTCGCAGCTCGCAAAATACGTGGTCGTAAAACTCAAACAAACAACAATACCCCCGTCCCAATCCCCCTCGCCATACCCTCCAGGCTGCTCGGGTGAGTCCACTCACACTAGTAGCCTGGAATGTTCTTTCCCTTTTAGCCAATCCTAGGAGCAAACGACCGGAACGGAGGACAGTGCTAGTCGCTCGGGAACTGGTGCGCTACAAGGTGGATATTGCTGCTCTATGCGAGACCCGACTCGCTGAGCAGGGTCAGCTGGAGGAGGTGGCTGCCGGCTACACCTTCTTCTGGAGCAGCCGGCCAAAGGCAGAGCGATGCGACGCTGGTTTCACCTTTGCCATCCGGAACGACATCGTGGGACGTCTGCCCTGTCTGCCACAGGGTATCAATGAGCGCCTGATGAGCCTTCGCATACCTCTTCGGTGAGACCATTTCGCCACCATCATCAGCGCCTTTACTCCCCCAAAGACGAGCTATAATGTGGCGAAGGACGAATTCTACAAGGACTTGTACGCCCTGCTGGCGACTGTTCTGAAGGTGGACAAGTTTATTGCCCTTAGTGTCTTCAGCGCCCGCGTCGGGACGGACCACGCTGCCCGGTAGGGAGTGCCCGGTCCCCATGGTCTCCGTAGCCGTAATGATAACGGCCTCCTTCTTCTGTGAACGTGTGCGGAACACCATCTCCTGCTGACCAACGCCTTCTTCCGCCTTCCGACGCTGGAGAAGATCACGTGGATGCACCCTCGGTCACGGCGCTGGCAGCTGTTGGACTATGTTCTCGTCCGGAGGCGAGATCGACAGGAGGTGCTGGTAACCAAGGCGATATGCGATGCCGATGGTTGGACAGAGCACCGCCTCGTCATCTCCCAGATGCGGCTCCGACTGCATCCGCGACGAAGGCCTCAAGGTTAGTGGCCACCAGGTAAGTTAAATACTCTTTTATTAAATTTGCCTGCTCACTCTTTTTTATTTCAGCAACCAAATAAACGAGAAACTGGAGAACCTGCATGCTCCAGATAATAACGGCAGGGTGGAGATACAATGGTACCAACTGCGAAATGTCATCCAGTCCACCGCCCTCGAAGTCCTCGGACGCGCACGCCGTCAAAACCAGAACTCGTTTGCCGAAAATGATGCCGACATCAGCAACTTACTCGCGGAGAAGAATGGACTGCACAAAGCCTACATGGACCTTCGGACTGACGCCACCAAAGCAGCCTTCTTGCGAGGCCGCCACCTTGTATAGCAACGGCTGTGGGTGATGCAAGATGCCTGGATGATCCGAAAGGCTGAAAAATTGCAGGGGAATGCGGACCACAATGAAATGAAAAACTTTTTCAAAGCCATCAAGTAAATATACTGCACCTTTACCCAGGGGACTGCACCGCTGCTCAGCTCTGATGGCACAACACTGCTGACAGATAAATCGCAAATTCTGAAGCGATGGGCTGAGCACTTCAGAAGTGTCCTTAATTGCTTATCAACCATCTGCGATGCTGCCATTGACCGGCTCCCTCAAGTGGACACGAACGATGACCTGGATCTGCCGCCTTCCCTACCAGAAACAATCCGGGCCGTGCAGCAGATTTCCAGTGTTAAAGCACCGGGATCCGACGCAATCCCACCAGAAGTCTACAAGCACGGTGCCCCCCGGATGATGGCCGAGCTCACAACACTCTTCCAGGAGATTTAGCGCCAAGGATAGGTTCCTCAGGACTTCAAAGACGCGCCCATCGTCCATGTCTACAAACGGAAGGGGAACCGGCAACTCTATGATAATCACAGAGGCATCTCGTTGCTCAACATCGCCGGGAAGATCTTCGCCCGTATCCTTCTCAATCGTCTGAACGGTCACCTAGAGCAGGGCCTGCTCCCGGAAAGCCAATGTGGCTTCCACCGACACCGCGGAAAAACCGATGTGATCTTTGCTACCCACCAACTACAAGAGAAGTGTCAGGACATGCGAACTCACCTATACACTACCTTCATGGATCTGTCGAAAGCCTTTGACACGGTGAATCGCGACGAACTGTGGAAATTCATGCAGAAATTCGGCTGTCCTGAGTGGTTCACGCACATGGTGCGTCAGCTTCATGATTGGGTGACGGCGCGCGTCACTGACAATGGGACAGTATCCGAAGCATTCGCAGTGACCAACGGAGTGAAGCAGGGCTGCGTACTGGCCCCCACCCTCTTTAGTCTCATGTTCTCGGCTATGCTGATGGATGCCTACCGTGATGAGCAGCCTGGGATCCGCACTGCCTACAGAACTAATGGGCACCTTCTCAACAGTCGGCGTATGCATGCTTCAACGCGCGTGTCTACGACTACAGTCCATGACTTGCTCTTCGCGGAAGACTGCGCCCTTAACCCCGTGACGGAGGAGAACATGCAAAGGAGTATGGACCTCTTCACCGAAGGCTGCTTAGATTTTAGATTATTAATCAGTACAGCCAAAACGGTTGTCATGCACCAGCCACCACCAAGCGCGGAATACAATGCTCTCCGAATCAATGACAAATGTGCTCAACTCAAAAACGTGGCAACCTTCGCTTATCTAGGAAGCACGCTCTCACGCAACACGAGAATCGATGAAGAGGTTGCCCAACGGATCTCCAAAGCTAGTCAGGCCGTCGGCCGGCTGCAGGCCTCCGTGTGGAATCGCCACGGTATTCACCTGAACACCAAACTGAAGATGTACAAGGCCGTCGTCTTGACAACACTCCTTTACGGAGCGGAAACCTGGACCGTCTACTCGAACCAAGCCAGGAAGCTGAATCACTTTCATCTCAGCTGCCTCCGCAGAATACTGAAGCTGAGATGGCAAGACAGGATCCCGGACACGGAAGTCCTGGAGCGGACCGGAATCCTCAGCATCCACGCCATGCTGAGGCAAGGGCAACTGCGATGGAGCGGCCACCTGGTAAGAATGGACGACGAGTGACTACCTAAACGACTTTTCAACGGAGATGTCGCTACGGGTTCTCGCCGGCAGGAAGGTCAAAAACGACGCTACAAAGACACTTTGAAGAAATCGCTGAAGCCACTGCAAATAAACTCGGTGACCTAGGGGGACCTCACTCAGGATAGACCGGCATGGAGAAGATCAGTGAAGACTGGTTCAGCAATCTATGAGGCCAACCGAATCGCCGCCGCCAAGGCCAAAAGAGTGTCACGAAAGTCACCAATGCCCCGGTCCAGCACCGCCAATGCACAGGCCCTGCCAACATGCCCGCGCTGTCAACGCATCTTCCGCGATTGAATCGGCCTGGTTGGACATCTTCGGACGCAATGCACCAACAATTCCAATTTCTACGTCAAATTCTGCCAACCCTCCTTCTGACTCCCCCACCCTCACTCCTGGCATCAATTCCAGTACTCCCACCATCATAGAGAACACATCCATCTACTCATCGCCTGTTACCCCCACTACCACAACCACCACCGCCTTCACTACCACCACCACCACCTCCATCAGCGATAGGGAATCTCTCCTAAGCTGTACTCAATGCGACCGCAAATTCACCTCATGCATCGGCTTGGTCAGTCACTTGCGAATACATCGTACAGAGACCGGTGAGACAGTGCCTGGAGCACCATCACACAGCAGAGATCGTTGCCTCCACTGCCCTCACTGTCCTCGCGCATTCACTCATCGCATGGGCCTATTCGGTCACATGCGCATCCATGACAGTGGAATGCACTGCAATGCCGATAACACCGATACGTCATGCACACCCTCCGCTCATGCCATGCTTACAGCCACTGCCACCCCCACTACCTTGAATGACATCCCCCCAGCCTCTACCGATTTCTCCTGCCCACAATGCACCCGCAACTTCAACTCACGCATCGGCCTGGTCAGTCACGTGCGAATTCATCGAACGGAGGCTAGTGAACCAGTACCTGGGGCTCCAACATACAGTCGACGTGCCCGCCTTCACTGCCCTCACTGCTCCCGCACCTTTACACACCGCATGGGCCTATTAGGACACATGCGCCTCAACGACAACCTTCGGTAAACCACCGGAGGCTAAGCTACATCAGCGCACACTACCTACACCACTACATCGATAACACCCTCACAATCACCATTTGCCAGAGTATATCACGTTTTCCTAAAAACCGTGGCTGGGAAGTCTGCCAATTTGACGCTTACACCAGACCACGCCGTCGGCTCAGTGTATGTGCTGTGTGTGTCGAGTGGCTGATCAATGGACTGGGTGTCAGATGGCGATGGCTGCTCCATATCCCCTGAGTTTGTGAATCCTGGTGTGTGCGTTATGACGGCCAGGTCGTGCTGTGGCGTGCGAAGACGTATACGCCAACCCGTCAGCCAATGCGCCCACTCCCACATCAGACAACTGACCGGCTCGGACGGTGGTCTGATTGTGATGGTGGTGAAGGGATGAGGTCAACAGCTCAGGGCATTTTCTTCACCATAAACAATCTGAAGTGCTTGAAACTATCACGGTGCGCTTAAAGCCGTGGCTTGGAAGGTTGCCAACTGACGGGATAACTCGGACCGCGTGGTCAGCCCAATATGTGGTTTGTGTGTAGTGGCTGACTGGTGGACTGAGAGTCAGGCTGCAATGGCTCCTTCTTAATGTGGCCTTCATGGCACTCCCACTCCGTGGGTTCTGAGCCAGTTGTGGTGGTTCGCCCAGGGGCGGCTCCGGCCGCGCCAGCCACCTGCGCTCTCTCCCATCTCCAGTCTTCTTGACTCTGTCTTGACACCCGGCTCAGGTGAGGGAGGAGGAGAGAGTGCGGTAGCTGCAGCGCAAGGCTACTATCACTTTAAACTATTTCACGCGCAAGTCACCGTCCCTGCACCACGTGGTGTGGAGCCTACATTGGACCTCGTCGAATTCGACGGTCGAACTGCCAGTATTAGTAATAGTAGTAGTAGTAGTAGTAGTAGTAGTAGTAGTAGTAGTAGTAGTAGTAGTAGTAGTAGTAGTAGTAGTAGTAGTAGTAGTAGTATTAGTAGTAGTATTAGTAGTATTAGTAGTAGTAGTAGTCGTAGTAGTAGTAGTAGTAGTAGTAGTAGTAGTAGTAGTAGTAGTAGTAGTAGTAGTAGTAGTAGTAGTAGTAGTAGTAGTAGTAGTAGTAGTAGTAGTAGTAGTAGTAGTAGTAGTAGTAGGAGGAGGGAGGAGGAGGAGGAGGAGGAGGAGGAGGAGGAGGAGGAGGAGGAGGAGGAGGAGGAGGAGGAGGAGGAGGAGGAGGAGGGAGGAGGAGGAGGAGGAGGTGGAGGAGGAGGAGGAGGAGGAGGGAGGGAGGAGGAGGAGGAGGAGGAGGAGGAGGAGGAGGAGGAGGGAGGGAGGAGGAGGAGGAGGAGGAGGGGAGGAGGAGGAGGAGGAGGAGGAGGAGGAGGAGGAGGAGGAGGAGGAGGAGGAGGAGGAGGAGGAGGAGGAGGAGGAGGAGGAGGAGGAGGAGGAGGAGCACTTGGCATTGTTCATCTCCTTTTGCATGGTTTTGTTGATCACTGCTTACCGATCATAGTTAACACCCCAACGAACCGCTTTATTTCACTCATAACCCGATCCTCTATTGGTTTATTTATCCGACCAGTTAAGCCTTACAGCAAGAGTGTTAGCAGGTTCTTACGTTTCGGAAACATTGGTCCTTTTATTACCTTATTTACTATGCTGTCAGCACAGGTATCAACCGAAAAAACTCAGACAGGTATGTTTCGTCTATATTCAGCCGCTGCAAGATACAGCAGCGAGGGCTGCATGTCATCAGTTTGTTCCCTGTATGTACTTTTTGTAGTAGCTGCTCCTCTTAAATTAGCTCTTAAAACTCCTCTGTTTTATATATGGAGTAATGTAGGTGGTTAACCATTTTTTACATCGATGCCCGACCTAACAGTTAGCTTCTCATCTGTCACCCCTCTTGAACCTCAATTTTATCCTTTTTGGCAGCACGGAATTTCCGAAAATTTTCGGGCTCCTGAACTTGGCATCTCCATAATCAGCAGTTTAGGTTACCAAGAGGATGAATTTTGTACCGCCTAGATCAACTTCCACCCTAACACCTACTATTTTGCAAGTGTGCATGCATGACTCGTGGATGGCAAACAGCTTTTAATGTTTATTACTACAGCACGCCTACGGACACCGACTTCCGTTATTTTTTGACATATTTAGGCCGTCACCAGCGATGTAGTCCGGCACTGGCTCTGAAGCACAGCACTGAATACGGTGTAAATTTGTTTGTATTGCGGCCGAAGTGTGTGCATACACCTCCACAGTCAATGCGTTAGAATTCAGTCAAGGCCAGTGGAGGTGGAAGTGGGCGCAGTAGATGACAAAGTCCGCCGGATCCGTACTCTACATGAATTAAATTTCACACACACACACACAGAGAGAGAGAGAGAGAGAGAGAGAGAGAGAGAGAGAGAGAGAGAGAGAGAGAGAGAGAGAGAGAGAGAGAGAGAGAGAGAGAGAGAGAGAGAGAGAGAGAGAGAGAGAGAGAGAGAGAGAGAGAGAGAGAGAGAGAGAGAGAGAGAGAGAGAGAGAGAGAGAGAGGAGAGAGAGAGAGAGAGAGAGAGAGAGAGAGAGAGAGAGAGAGAGAGGTTCTCTTATTTCACAGTAGAGTTTTTACAGTGTAACCTACACGTGTCCGATGTGCCCTATAGACCATGAGTTGCAAAATGGCTGCTATGTTCGCAGCCAACTGGAAGCCGAAGTAGATCGAAGGTGTACCCACACCGGAGACTAAATGGACTGGGGTGTCATACTCATCATCAAAATTAACCCGATGGGCAGACGAAGAGGACTCACATCAGTGCCCCAGCTAAATATGTAACCTTATGTCTTAAAATAGAGTGAATTAAGCTAAACTCGGAAACTATTAAGGTGGTTGAAGGGCTGATACGAAAGTATATCATTTCAAACGAAGCCTGCAACACCAAAAACTCTGGAAATCTCCCATGCAGTGGCACACTGGTCCTCCTTTCTCGTATATGTTTATTCTGAGGGGGGTTTTTTTCTGAGATGGCATCAGGTTTTTAAACTGTAATTTTGTCAATGAAAATGAAAGTTATATCTTATGAGGACACTAATATTCCGAGTGTCCACGTGATTATAATTGATAGGTAATACTTCAAATCTGGCCACAATAAATCATAATGTCAAGTACTCAAACATTTCTTATTAGGTGAGACATGGGGCAGTTTAGTAAAAAAAACTGTGGCTCTTCGGGAGTCGTTCAGAACCTCTTCAGGTTAACCATCCAAGACAGCGAATTTAGTTTTCTTTGTCCTTCGTCCTAGGTACCCGATGTGACGTTTGGCTTGGTTCGGGCGCAGTGGATCATGTATTTTCGAGGCCACAGCAACAGAAACTATTCGTTAGAAGAGTGGACAGCTCACATATGTACAATGTTCATGAGTTATAATTTTTTTTATAACCCCCCCCCCCCCGTATAATAGGTAGCTTTATGCTAAATTTTTAGGGCAGTTTAGAGTAAGTGTTAGTGTTAACGCTAGGATTTTATTCAGGGTGAGAGTTTAGATGAAGATCATGATTAGGACGGTTAGGTTAAAAATATTTAGTGTTGGTTTATGTTTAGGGTTAGCGTTTGAGTTAAGACACGGGAATAGACATCCCCTAGTATTTAGCGCAAATCGACCGGTAATGTGGCGTGGATACCTATAACGCGTCCAACCGGTTTAGGCCTCTTTTTAAGGCATTTACAATGCGTGTTCTTTCTTCTTCCTGTGACTGTTTGATGATGCAAGGATAGGCGCACACCCATCCAATGGCTTCCTGGAGCAGGCAAGCTCCGAAGGTGAGGCCGGGGGCAAGTAAAGGAAACCTCCTAGCATATTAGAAACTCTGCCACCAAATGTCGTGTTTACTTACTTGAAAGTGCCCCCTAAACGGGTGCGTGGTAAATGCACTGGACCAACATGGGGGCCAAATCAGGATGCGACAGGCGTTATTATTAATTGGGATACGGTCCCATAACAAATGCCGAACATGGGAGATGCATGGCAGATGCTTCGTCTGCACCCGCCCCCACCTCTGGTCTTCTTGGCTATGTCTTGACACCGGGCACAGGCAGGTACGGGAAGAGTGAGTGCGGTAGATGCATAACAAGTCTACTATCACTTAAACTAATTGGCGCACGAGTCACTGTTACTGCACCACCCTTATGTGGAACATACGGTGGACATCGTCTGATTACGACGGTCAAACTGACACCTACTTGAAAATTTAGTAAATCAGTGTAAACCAACCGTTTTACGAACGCATACCTGATCTGCAGTAAAAGGAAACTCCGGGTCGTGAGGTGCTGACGAAGTTCTGGTCAACCCCAACTGTGAACCCTTTGTTCTCAGATAGTAGCCAAGATGGTCGGAATTGATTGTAATTCCACTCCCCCCCCCCCACCCCACACTAAATTCCACAAAGGGTAAAGGCAGAGATGGCTTGTACGGCCCCCTTAGGACATGGGAATAAGAACCGCCCCTACTACAGGTACATTGGAGCTAAGTTCTAGGTTAAGTAGGGTCAGGGTTAAGGTAAGATTAGAGTTAAGGATAGTGTGGGGATTAAGAGTAGAGTTACGGTTAAGGCTTGGTTTAAGACACAGATACTCTCTATACTCTCTATACTCTCTCTATACTGGTTGTGGTTGAGTAGATGCAAACAGAATAAGATCGAAACAGTGCTGTGTCAGTCCTTGGATTCCTTGCCAGTAAGTTACCCCCGTAGCAGTTAAAAATTTGATCAGGATTTCCAAATGCTCACCCCCCCCCTCCATTTAGCGGACACCGAAGGTCGACTGAAACGAATGTTCTAATCGAACTAAGACCGTGAAACTTACAAATAGAAATTTCCATGACGGATTACACAAAGCAGGGTGCTCCCCTGGCCGTAGAATATCGACTTCAAGACAGAGAAGGAAGGACTCCCCGCATTCCGGTGGTTTGTCTGGACCAATGTTTAAAGTACAACTAGAACAGTTATATGAGGCAAATAAGAAACTCCAATGGCCAACTGGAATCGCCAACCGTCAGAATTCCTGATGGGCACCATACCAACTGAGCCGCCACAGAAGCGACCGGCAGATGCCCTAAGTAATCGATAACTCCGTCTTTTTTTCACAATGCGTTTCGAATAAATTTCCTAATCAATAGACGAGTACAGACTGTATAAAGTGCTGGCGTAGCTGAAACAAACGCATTAACATATGTAAATGTCCTGGTTTCTAAAATTGCAACCTGCATTTTTACTCATACTGGATTCAACGCAGACGTTTAAGACCATATACCATCAAGAGAGTGTACGTGAAACTTTAATTCATAGTTGTTTTTTTGCGGAGGGAGAGATTTATCAGCGCTGGGAAGGCGAAAGTGTTTTCAAGCTGCATCCCTGACTAGGTGACGGTGCCTCACGAGATAAATGGTTGTCAGCATGAGGAAGTAGACAGTTTAAAATATCTCGGGGCGAGGCTGCTGCCGAGTAGACAGAGCAAAACCTATACAGTCTACCAAATCGAGGCCGATCGCCGAGTTTTCTCAAGCCTTAAGGCTGCGACGCAACGTCTCCATCGCCACGAAGAGTCGCATTTACCGTGCATCCGTCCGGTCAGTCCTTCTCTGCGATCGTGAATGCTCGGCTGTGTGTAAGCGTAATGATCGAACACTGGAGGCAGTTTCCAATACTTCTTGAGGACTATCCTTCGATTGAGGTGCTCCGACTTCGTTTCAAATGAAGCATTCCGCATTAACTGGGGCAAAAGTGCAAGGATATCACAGGTCATCAAAGAAAGACGACTGAGGTGGTTTGGACACGTTCTTCATCATCTACCTAACAAGCTCAATATTGCTGCCTTCGATCGGGCACTATTACCTAAATGGAGGAGTCGACGAAGGGCCAACTCACAACCTGGCTCGATACAGTGGTTCTTGGACCTTCGGTATTCGGTCTCCTTCGCTGGCAAAGGGAATCGGTTTAGGTGCTCAGATCTCCAGCCCCGGATCGTCACCCGTGTATAGGGAGAGTCCGTGACATCATCGAGTTCGGTTAGATCAGGCATGATCACAGCCGTACAAAGTACAAGTTTGTTGCGGAATGCAAGAAAGTTATCAGTGACATTCATGGCAAGCTAAGCTTTTTAAAATACGCCCCGCTGGAGGTTTGGGGGCAAGATCAAATTCGGCCCTGAAATCAGTTAAAAAGATATCATTAAGGAAAAAAAGCTACAAGGCCGGATTTGAACCGAAAAAAACTAATGCGAGTAAGACGACGTTTTATTCCTTACACCATGGACCAAACAGTTACTAAAAACTGTTTCTTATAAATTTAACAATAAAAAGTTATTAATGCAGTCGATGGGTTCAAAGATACCCACTCATCTCATTGCCGGGAAACTAACTAGAAGCAGCATTACTGTTGGAAGAGGAACAACCCATTTATATAAGATTGAAATGAAACATACTGCGTGTAATTTCCGTCGCCAATATGTAAAATATAAACAAAAATATAATTACGTGCCCAACTTTAAGGTCTTATGTTGTATGACGGCACTACGTATTTTTGCGTCTGAAGTACTAGAGCAGCTTGATTGGAGCTAAGTCAGAGGATCCGTTTAAAAACAAGTACGTGTAACTCCCCCAGCATCACGCCCCGGTGTGGTGAATATAATTTTCCCCTCTGATTTCCACACGCGAGAAAACACTTCAGAAGAAAGAAGAAGAAGAAGAAGAAGAAGAAGAAGAAGAAGAAGAAGAAGAAGAAGAAGAAGAAGAAGAAGAAGAAGAAGAAGAAGAAGAAGAAGAAGAAGAAGAAGAAGAAGAAGAAGAAGAAGAAGAAGAAGAAGAAGAAGAAGAAGAAGAAGAAGAAGAAGAAGAAGAAGAAGAAGAAGCGATCACTGGAACGATCGCCTTATTGTCCTAATAGTTCGGATTCGCACGCCATACCACCACAACCCCGTGATAATTAGCAGCCACTGCTTTCATCGCTGAGGATCGCATTTAATGCAATTATTGGTGGTTAATCCGCCCCGAGTCATTAATCTCCGTAATTTCGTCCCCATAGTAAAGTCTCGGCGTGATAATGACTCAGAACGTTAGCTCTCTGTCATTGAAATCGTTGGTCGTGCACCTCCTCCTCGCATGGCTAATTGCCATGTTCAGACAAATTCTCAGCACAAAATACGGAGGTGGGAGATCATTGCGCTTGTTATTTGACTGCAGGCGAGTGAATTCTGACATGAGCATCTTGTGGCTCATACGGTAGTCACTTCTTGTGAGAATTGTGGCCTCGACAAACTTGAAGGTGTGGTGTCCTGTAAATAATGCACACCCTGTGCCCCCATCCATCTTATTTGTGAGGGTCTTTGATGAGGGAAATTCCGAAACGTTAGACAAATAAGTTTTTGATTCAGTGATCACATCTTCTTCTTGTTCTTCTTCTAAATCTGACATCAGCTCGTGTAAATGGACCTATAAGGTACCCAGTATTGGTATCCGCTGTCATACACGCCTTCCTTCCATCTATTTGAGTGCGCTTCGTATTCTACGTAGCCTTTCATAGGACGAGGAGACCAAGGATGAAAATCGGCCTGGCCCAATATTCATCTGTCTCACTCATTCCCCCATATTTATATCTACTGTGTTCTGTTGCATAATTGGAGTATTAAAAAATGTGTTCACATTGCTACCTGCATTCATTCTATCAGTTCAAGCGTGGCGCAAGTTCTACATGGGCGCTGTCTGTGAGGATGGGTTCGAGAGAGAATCCAAATTGTCAGGATAATAACACTTTTGCTCCAGTGATAATGTCTCCATCTTCACGGAGCCTTTCCTCTCAATCCTGTTGGGTGTCTGCTCGGATCTATAGTTGGGCCCTAACTGTTTCACCAATGGACTGGTGTTCGCCGTCACTGCCGATTATCAGGTGATATGAACTTCCCCACGCATTTCGGAGGATTCGACCAGCCTCCTGCACAGTCTCCACCAAGTTACACCGCAAATATCTCTGATTTCGCTCAGGCAAACGGTCTCCGAGTCCTATGTCGAGAAAAACTGGGAGACGTGTTCCCACCTCCACGTGCAGTGTGCGTTGAAACCACTCTATGACGGCCCTTTTGCGGGTTGTCTCTTGAGAAAAAAAACGTTCTGCATTCAAATGCTCAGCTTACGAGGAGGTCATGAGTGTTGACAGTTTCAAAGCCGCTGTCCCGTAGCCGCCCTAACTGGGTCCTGTGACCCATTACTCCTATTCCTCTGCTTGTCTCCTCTCCTTCATCTACGCTCTCCCCCTAATTCAACCTCCAAATCTCCCACCGCAGCCCACACTCATGTCTCTCCTTCTCCCCTCTCCTCACTCCATCACTCACAGTAGACAGTATGTTCACTTTCCTGACCGTCTGGTTATTCAAACTTCCTGGACAGTAACAGCTCTTTTGTCGCTTCACACTTCCCTCGGTCCAGGTGGTTGGGGAGGGGGGGAGGAAGAGGTACTGGTATAACTATCTCCCAGTCTTAAGCTCCTTGAATTTCTGTTTTGCTCCTTGTTTCAATGTCCTAAAATCAGCAAGGGCACACTTTTGATTTACTGCACGAGCAACTCCAGGTCTTGTGGACAGTAGTGGAATTTTTACCTCAACTTGGCCTTCCTGTGCTCAAGCAGGCCTCTTGCTTGTTTAAACGGCACTAACAACGACAGGGTGACTGATAAGGGTACACCACAACGTCCCAATTAAACCCCCTTACTGCTCGCTATGCACGCATACGACAGTTCGACCGTCGTAGTCCGACGATGTCCACCGTATGCTCCCCTGGGAAAGTAGAGCAGGGACAGTGACTTGCGCGTGATTTAGCTTTAAAGTGATAGTAGACTTGCGCTGCATCTACCGCACGCTCTCCTCCTCCCCCCACACGAGCCCGGTGTCAAGACAGAGTCAAGAAGAACGGAGGCGGAAAGGACGTAGGCTGGCGCGGCTGGGTCCCTTAAGTCCAAGCCGCCCCTAGGCGTGCCACCACACCTCCATGTTCGGCATTTGTTATGGGAGCGCAACCCGAATAACGCATGCCGTGCCCTGATGTGGCCCCCGTGTTGGTCCAACGCATCTACCAAGTGGCCCGTTTAAGGGGCACATGCACGCATACACACACACACACACAAACGGGGCACCTAAATGACTGTCTGTTATGTAAGTCAAACGCGAAGGCGTTTAGAGCCGCTCAAAATTTCCCCATAGTATGTGTTTGTACAAACGGTCTGCCCCTTTCCTACAAAACAAATGCCTGCTTGAGAACTGCCCGATGGACAGACAGTTAGTTTGGGCTTCAGAAGTCGTCTGCGGCAGTACCGTTGCCGACGGGATCCAAATGCACAGCCTGATGGCAATCATTCACACGCCTCTACCCAAGTGCATGAAAAACCGCAGGAAATAAATTAGACCAGCGAACTTTGTTCTCATTTATTCACCCCCCACACCATCTGTAGCACAAAATTCCCTATTGAAAAGCTACAGGAGAGTACGTACACTTATTTTTAATGTGATGCTTTTTCAAAACGTTTTATAATGCAGACCTACTTTAAAAGAGTTGTCTACTGGCTGAACGTGAGTTTACTGGATAGAGCTGATTGACACACTACTCCCTGATATTCGACGAAGGACGGCAAAAATCGGGTCTGTCTGTCTGTCTCTCTTCAAAAAACCAAATTCCAAACGACACCAACTCTGGGGACCGATCAACGAAAGTCCGAGATATTCAAAATAACTTCATAAGGCATTGTGAAACTTGAGTCTTAATGCATCTAGGATTCCATAACTGTCGGCATCGAAACAAGAGGAGTAGGAGTAGGATTAGGAGGAGGAGGGGGAGGAGGAGGAGGAGGAGGAGGAGGAGAAGGCGGAAAAAAGGCAACCACACTCATTGGTCATCCTTCCTTCCTTTACACTTACCTCTATAGGACGATTCATGATTACAGAGGCTTTAAACACGAAAAACACGAACTCCACTCACTTATGCTCCGCAACCATAAATACCTGTTCGATGTACGACTGACCACCTTCTGGAATTAAAGGAAAACTAGCAGAAATTCAGCAAATAGTAGCTTTTCAGCCATCACCCGAAGTGTGGAATTGACCGCTGACTTGTAGTCCCAGGTAACTTCCACAAGACAACAGTAGTACTGATGTTCAGGGTGGTGGGGGTAGTAGTCGTAGTAGTAATAGCAATAGTAGTAGCAGTAGTCCAAGCAGTAGCAGTAGTAGCAGCAGTAGTAGCAGTAGTAGTAGCAGCAGTAGCAGCAGTAGCAGTAGTAGTAGCAGAAGCAGCTAGCAGCATAAGCAGTAGTAGCAGAAGCAGTAGTAGTAACAGTAATAGTAGTAGCAGTAGTAATAATAGTAGTAGTAGTAGTGTTGTTAGCAGTAGTAGAAGTAGTAGTAGTAGTAGTTGTAGTAGTAGTAGTAGTAGTAGTAGTAGTAGTAGTAGTAGTAGTAGTAGTAGTAGTAGATGTAGTAGCCAAAGCAGAATAATAATAATAATAAGCAGTCAAGTTACGGCATGAATAATTCAGTCAGTGTTGAAATTCCCAAGTAACTCGGTTTATGCCAGCTAGTGGTAAATGTAACTTAGCCTGTAATCCTATAACGTCTAATATCTGAGGTTTCTAGTAAGAGAAAAATGTTTAGAAATTTATTATTGAATTGAAACTCAGAAACACTTTCGATGAACAATCGCTGGTCCAGACTCATCATACTCTTGCTTCGAGATCCACATCTGCTGGAATGTCGAAAGAGAAGCCAGAATGGAACCACCAATCCACACAGAGTCCTTCCTCTCCGGGGGGGCCACAATCTTGATCTTCATCGTGCTCGGAGCCAACGCCGATATCTCCTTCTGCATACGGTCAGAAATGCCAGGGTACATGGTTTACCCTCCAGACAGGACTGTGTTCGCATACAGATCCTTTCGGATATCCACGTCACACTCTCATGATGGAGTTGTACGTAGTCTCATGGATGCCAGCCGATTCCATGCCAAGGAAACTTGGTTGAACAGAGCTTCGGGGCAGCGGAAACGCTCGTTGCCAATAGTGATGAACTGGCCGTCTGGCAACTCGTAGCTCTTTTCCAGGGCTGAACTCGACGCCGCGTTGCTCATCTCCTGCTCGAAATCCAATGGTCACAATGAAAGCCAAATCTAAAGGGGATCATTCTCCAAGGGGCGCTGCTCCTTTGAAAGAGGTCAACTTGCTCGCCAGTTCCTCCTTTCGAAGTGATCGCATAATTGTTCGCCTCAAGACTTACGAAGAGCACGTATTGGGTGGTCTAATAGGTCTTTGATGGTTTTGTAAATGCAAGTTTTTCCATAAATTTGCTTTGTTCTGGCGAGCGGTACCTATTATTCCAAAGAACCTTTATGCTCTGCAAAGCTACTGACACCTTTTTTAAATTATAGTAATTAAAATTTTTGTATGTTTAAGCCTAAGTAATGAAGTGCGAATATGAGAAAAGCTAGCATTTTCGACACCGACTATCTTTCACTCTCGGTCGAGGTGTCAACGTTGCCAAATCTGCGCGTGACATTTGTGCTGCGCGCACAGACAGGACGCTATGCCTGAAAGAATCGTTTAATAATGCTCACCAAATTCCGAAATAGCACGTTCGAAAGCAAAAGCGTCATCCATTCTGGACGACCGACTGGCTTCAATGAGGGCAGTTAAAATGCGCGTTTAAATGAAAATAAACAAAATAAATAGTCAGAATGACAAAACCGGCAAAGAAAAGGAAACTGTAATGGCCATTGCTGGTTTATTAAACGCCAGCACCCAGCTATGTCCAATCCCAGGAATTTTAAACACCCGATTATTGAACTCACGACCTGCTGATGGCGGTTGATAAACCGGAAATGGTCATTACAGTCTCCCTTTACTTTGCTAATGTCATGCTGCTGGGCGGCTGTTGGCGGCGTTCGAGAGTAAAATCCAAGACTCAACGGACGAGTGTGTCCCACTACCAATGTTTAAGTAAATTTTCGGGAAAACGTAATTTACAGAAAACTATGACTACATATTTGACAACCTAATCCACGAAGGACGGGAAATCTGGGTAAGCGCTGACATGCACTACAACACCTGTTTTTTCGAGGAAGAAGGAAGAAGAAGAAGAAGATGATGATGATGATGAAGAAGAAGAAGAAGAAGGATGAGGAGGAGGAGGAGGAGGAGGAGGAGGAGGAGGAGGAGGAGGAGGGAGGAGGGGAGGAGGAGGAGGGAGGAGGGGAGGAGGAGGAGGAGGAGGAGGAGGAGGAGAAGAAGAAGAAGGAGGAGGAGGAGGAGGAGGGAGGAGGAGGAGGAGGAGGAGGAGGAGGAGGGAGGAGGAGGAGGAGGAGGAGGAGGAGGAGGAGGAGGAGGAGGAGGAGGAGGAGGAGGAGGAGGAGGGAGGAGGAGGAGGAGGGAGGAGGAGGAGGAGGAGGAGGAGGAGGAGGAGGAGGAGGAGGAGGAGGAGGAGGAGGAGGAGGAGGAGGAGGAGGAGGAGGAGGAGGAGGAGGAGGAGGAGGAGGAGGAGGAGGAGGAGGAGGAGGAGGAGTAGGTGAATCTCGTTATGTGCCTTACTGTCTTCCTATATGTCAGGAATTGCCGCATAGCTGGTTTGACCGATTGTTGCTGAGGTAACGTTCTGTGACCGAAGCCTACGTCCACCCATCACTCGTTCCTTCAGAAACAGTTCATTTTTTTGTTATTTTTTAAAACGAGGCAGAGGACTTTAATTTTGTTCTTGCCCTTTGTACCCTAAATCCTTCTTTTTTTCGATCTGAATCTCAAAGTGCGCTCGAAGCGCTGGTGCTCTGACAGTCGGTACCAGTGGGATGATTCGCACCCGTGAATTTCGAGGCCTGAGATAAAAGTTCAGATCCTAGCAACCATGACCTTCGTCACGCCTCAGACTAACGGATTGAAGTTATGGTGTCGGAACTCCCTGCTGGACTGAGCTAATATGCGCCATTCTGACTTCAGCATGCATTCGCTACGTCAATTTCCATCCGACCTGGTAAAAATAACCTTCTGGCTCGACCTCAAAATTCTTTTTTAAAACTCTTCAGAATTTCTTTACATGTTTGCCTGTGGTATCGCTGCCCATTTACCATAATTTGGAGCTTTTTAGAGACGAATATAAAGGGTTATTTAAAATATATCCATCGGAAGATCACACGCGATACTTACTGACCGAAAACTGTTGCTGCCGACATCATGAAGATTCCTCAATAAATGAGTCACGAAATGTACGCCCGATTTTAATTATTACCTCAAAACGCTGCTAGATTAGTGTGCAGATGACCTCTATCTTGTGCTTAAAATAAGCAGGCGTAAAAAAACAGTAGATAAGGAGCAACATAGGCCAATACACATAAGAAAATTCACAGGTTAATTTAAAAATTAAAAAATGGCGGCTCAATTTCAAAAGCCCACCACTTCTAATTCAGTAAAATGCTGTTGTAACTTCAAAGTCTCCCAGGTAAGTCCCTGTCGCAAGCAAATTCAGGGGATAACTCGATCCTTAGCGTATGCAGTGCGCGGTAAAACGAGGCGGGAAAAAATAATTTAAGCAAGTCTGCACTACTAATTAGCAGGTACAGCCAGCTGCCTCTTGTCTGAGAACTTTCTACACCAAAAGTGTTGGTTGTAATCTAGGGAAAAAAAATAATCACTCAAGTAGTGGCCATTTGTTTTTATTCTACGTCCTGAAAATTTCGGATGAAATGTTCGTTTTTACCCTGCTTTTGCAGAACATAATGTTCCCTTTAAATTGTGTTTTAAAAAATGAATTACGGGGATTTCGGGAGTTTCTATTGAGAACTTGCATAATCTACTGGTGTAGTACTTGGCAAGGATGGGTTCGTTCCTTCAGCGGGATAAAAGGAAAAGTGTCAAATTATTGTTAGGCAAAATTTCTAGCACTTAGGTTGATGTGCTCTCAAATAATAGAAGTTTAATGTAGGCGCATGTTTGCCAGGACATGTAATGAAATTCGTACAAGCTTGGGCAATCAGTGGAAAAGAGCATGCGTGCAGTTGCGATTCTATCCCTCGAGTCCGCTTGCCACGGGCGCGTGGAAGTCAGCTTGTGTGGACTAATCTGGGATTATCTTTCACTCTAATTCGTCCTCTAAACACGCTCCAGCAAGCATTTTTTTCAAAATAAAATTAAAATATTTCCGTCGAGTTAAAGTCTCGTAGCCTGTCCTATTTGGCACTTGCACTAACCGGTTCTTGCTGTCCTTGTTGTGTAAATTTCCTGTCAGGCGTGATAACACGTATTCGCACCCATCAAATAATCCTTGTTTGATCCGATCAGGAAGGAAAAGCTTTATTTTTTGCGCTGCTACTGAGACTGTCTACTGTCTGGTGTGTTTACCACTGTGTTCACCGAAAGGGGCCACGTGGTAGATGCGTTGGACCAACCGGGGGCCACATCAGGGCACGGCATGCGTTATTCGGGTTGCGCTCCGCTAGCAAATGCCGAACATGGGAGGTGTGGTGGCACGCCTAGGGGCGGCTAGGACTTAGGGGACCCGGCCGCGTCAGCCACCTGCGTCCTCTCCCGCCTCCGGTCTTCTTGACTCTGTCTTGACACCGGGCTCAGGTGGGGGAGGAGGAGAGAGTGCGGTAGCTGCAGTGCAAGGCCGTTGACCTCACTATACCCCCCACCCCCACAATCAGACCACCGTCTGAGCCAGTGAGTTGTCTGATGTTGGAGTGGGCCCATTGGCTGACGGGTCGGCGTACCCGTGTTCGCGCGCCACAGCACGACCTGGTCGCCATAACGCACACACCAGGATTCACTAAATCAGGGGATATGGAGGAACCATCGCCGTTTGACTCCCAGTCCACTGGTCAGCCACTCGACACAAACAGCACATACACTGGGCGAAGCGTGGTCTGCTGTAAGCGTCAGATTGACAGCCTTCCAAGCCACGGTTTCTATGAAACCGTGATATTCATGGGTACATAATGATGGTGAGGGTGCTGTTTATATATTGCTGTAGATAGTGTGCGCTGATGTGGCTCAGCCTCCGGTGGTTTACCGCAGGTTGTTGTGGAGGCGCATGTGTCCTAATAGGGCCATGTCGTGTGTAAATGTGCGGGAGCAGTTCGGGCAGTGGAGGCGGGCACGGCAACTGTATTTCGGAGTCCCAAGCACTGGATCACCAGTCTCTGTACGATGAATTCGCAAGTGACCGACCAGGCCGATGCGTGAGATGATTGTGCGGTCGCATTGAGGACAGTTTAGGAGAGTCCTCATCGCTAGTGTGGTGACGGCGGTGGCGAAGATGGTGGTGGTTGTGCTGGTGGGGGTCAACGGCGATGAGTATTGGGATGTGGTCTCTACGATGGTGGGAGTAATGGAATTGATGTCAGGAGTGAGGGTGGGGGAGTACAAAAGAGGGTTGGCAGAATTTGACGTAGAAATTTGAATTGTCGGATTGTTGGTGCATTGCGTCCGAAGATGTCCAACCAGGCCAATTCGCGCGCGGAAGATGCGTTGACAGCACGGGCATGTTGGACGGGCCTGGGCATCGACGGCGTTGGTCCGGGGTGCTGGTGACTTTCGTGCCGCTCTTTTGGCCTTGGCGGCGGCGATCCGGTTGGCCTCATAGATTGCTGAACCAGTCTTCACGGATCTTCTCCATGTCGGTATATCCTGGGCGAGGTCCTCCCAGGTTGCCGAGTTGATTTGCAGTTGCTTCAACGATTTCTGCAAAGTGCCCTTTTAGCGTTGTTTTGACCTCCCTGTCGGCGAGCACCCATAATGACATCTCCGTAGAAAAGTCGTTTGGGTAGTCGGTCGTCGTCCATTCTCACCAAATGGCCGCTCCATCGCAGTTGCCCTTGCCTCAGCATGGCGTGGATGCTGAGGAATCCCATCCGCTCCAGGACTTCCGTGTCCAGGATCCTGTCTTGCCATCTCAGCTTCAGTATTCTGCGGAGGCAGCTGAGAAAGAAGTGATTCAGCTTCCTAGCTTTGTTCGAGTAGATGGTCAAGGACTCCGCTCCGTAAAGGAGTGTCGTCAAGACGACGGCCTCTTACTTCTTCAGTTTTGTGTTCAGGTGAATACCGTGGAGATTCCACACGGAGACCTCAGCCGGCCGAAGGCCTGACTGGTTTTGGAGATCCGTTGGGCAACCTCGTCATCGATTCTCGTGTTGCGTAACAGCGTGCTTCCCAGATAAGCGAAGGTTTCCATATTTTTGAGTTGAGCACCGTTGTCATTGATTCGGGGAGCGTTGTATTCCGCGCTGGGTGGCGGCTGGTGCATGGCAACTGTTTTGGCTGTACTGATTATTAAATCCAAAATTGGCGCAGCCTGCGGCGAAGAGGTCCATGCTCCTTTGCATGTCCTCCTCCGTCACGGGGTTAAGGGCGCAGTAGTCCGCGAATAGCAAGTCATCCACTGTAGTCGTATACATACGTTTTGAAGCCTGCATACGCCGACTGTTGAGAAGGTGTCCGTCAGTTCTGTAGGCGTCTATCAGTAGAGACTAAGGAGGGTGGGGGCCAGTACACAGCCCTGCTTCACTCCGTTGGTCACTGCGAATGCTTCGGATACCGTCCCGTTGTCCGTGACGCGCGCCATCATCCCGTCATGAAGCTGACGCACCATGTGCGTGAACCGCTCATGACAGCCGAATTTCTGCATGACTTTCCACAGTCCGTCGCGATTCACCGTGTCAAAGGCTTTCGTCAGATCTACGAAGGTAGTGTATAGGTGAGTTTGCATTTCCTGACAATTATCTTGTAGCTGGCGGGCGGCAAATATCATATCGGTTGTCCCGCGGTGTCGGCGGAAGCAACATTGGCTTTCCGGGCCCTGCTCTTGGTGACCGTTCAGACGATCGAGAAGGATACGGGCGAAGATCTTCCCGGCGATGTTGAGCAACGAGATGCCTCTGTGATTATCACAGTTGTCGGTTCCCCTTCCGCTTGTAGAGATGGATTATGGTCGCATCTTTGAAATCCTGAGGAACTTGTCCTTGGCGCCATATCTCCTGGAAGAGTATTGTGAGTTCTGCCATCAGCCGGGGCCCGCCGTGCTTGTAGACTTCCGGTGGCATTGCGCCGGATCCTGGTGCTTTACCGCTGGAAATCTGCTGAACAGCCCGGATGGTTTCTGGTAGGGAAGGCGGCAGATCCAGGTCATTGTTCGTGTCCACTTGAGGGAGCCGGTCAATGGCAGCATCGGAGATGGCTGATGAGCAAGTAAGGACACTTCTGAAGTGCTCGGTACAGCGCTTCAGAATTTGCGATTTCTCTGTCAGCAGTGTTGTGTCGTCAGAGCTGAGCAGCGGTGACGTCCCCTTGATTCAGAGGCCATAGATTGCCTTGATGGCTTTGAAAAAGTTTTTCATTTCATTGCGGGCCCCATACCCCTTGATTTCCTCAGCCTGTTATATCCAGACTTGACAGGATATGGAGAGACTGAGTGCTGTTTGCAAATTCGCCTCCTTGTCCACGGAGAGCTGGCTATTGGCGATCATTTGGTGAGGATGATTCGAAGGACAGTCATGAGAGAGCCAAGAAGACCGGATGTGGGAGAGGACGCTGGTTCCTGTCGCGGCTGGAGCCGCCACTTGTCTTGCCACCACACATAGCCCGGAAATTTCATATCTAAATGCCTTCATGGTTCGATGAGTGAACCTGCGGAAACTTTGGATTCATGTGACGTATCTAATGACCTCTAAACGACCTCTCGTTAAAGCCCGTTTAGGAGCCCTGGATCCCAACGTTATCGCTTCCGCGTGTGCACTGCAGTGTTGCTTCTTATGTTCTCTGACTGTTGTTGGTCAGCCAAAAACTGTCGCCTACGTGTACTCTAGGTTCGGGCTAAGGCCACTGAAATGCGCTGTCCTTGCCAGGCACACTGGTGACGCAGCCTCCAGATTACTCAGACCAGGTCAGCGGCTCGGTGACTCACTCCGTCTATGCGTCTGCGCCTCCACCTGCAACGGGTCTGACAGATGCGCCTGCACGACTCGAGCCAATTCGCCAAATTTGGACATTTAGTGTGCGTGTGCGCTAGCACCCTAGCCCTCTCTCTCTCTCTCTCTCTCACTCTCTCTCTCTCTCTGCCTGAGGCCGTGCTCATTGGCTCAGAGAACAATGAACGTGGCCTCGCCAAATATGGCGGCGCTGTGACAAGTACGCCTTAACCTGAAGGCAATTGGTTGTCCGGGTGCGAAGGCCTGCGGATACGCCGCTGGCTGCATGCCTAAGTGCGTGAATGCTACTCACACGAGACCACTCTGGCCCGCGAGAGTGCCTAGGCCCGTGCAGAGTCGCATGTGCGCACGCGTGCCTATCCGCCCCAAACTGTCGCCAAATGTTTGCGCGGGATGTGTGAGTGTGTGACTGCTTCAGCTTGGCAAATAAACCGCCTGATGTTCTGTCGGATTGGGTTGGTTTTGGTTGAAGGCCTCACCATGCTTCCAGCGTGAGGAGTCTCTAGTATGGCCGAACGTCAACAGAAATAGTCCATCATTTTAACTATTAGGACATTGGAAGGCAACTATAGTGAGTTTAGGTTTCCGCTCTTATTCATTAGTCCCTTGCGGTGTCAAAATCTTTGAGTGCAGGGGGACATTCGGTCATGGGGGATTAGGAAAAGGACGGTAGGGTCACTGATGCGACCAGGGGTAAGGGAATGAGAGCAGCGGCCATGTGAGGATCGATGAACTAGGCGGGCTCCGGGTGGCCGTACGTTGGGCCATTTGAATTCGCGGAAGACATAATCAGAGGGGGTATAATTGTTATTTTAATATCGGGTACTATGCCTATGAGCTCGAGACGGAAGGCGTCACAACTGTGTGGCTAACTTCTATATATGCACGGTTGCTGCTTACTTCCGTTGTGTAGACGTCAGAATTTGCTCCCCGACCTTGGAAACGATCCATTCGATAGTATGCTCCTTGGACTACAGTGGTTCAGTCGACATTTGACTATCTTCCTCGAAAACGATATAGTTGGGAGTGTGTTCACAGTACTTACTTGTTTGTTAGCAGCATACGCCAAAAAGTCGCTGGAAAATTAAACGTCGCAACTTTAAATGGTAAAATAATGCGGTTGTACTCCCATTGGTCTGGTACTAATGGGCAATACTAATGACGTATGGTTACATGGACAAGGTCAGGCATTTCTAGGCTTGAGGATTCAGTAGGAAACGCATAGTTTGAGAATGTGCATGTTAAAGGTTAGTGGAATTTGCTCCTTTTGGTACCGTCATCGGAAGCATCGTAAGATGCGCTCATCCAAGACCTTAGAGTGGTATTGAGGGTTGCCCTGCGTTCATGAGATACACAGCGGCCTAAAGGTTGATTTCAGAGGGATGTTGTTAGATTTCAATTTAATCCCCGCCCCCTTACTTCTAAATGGCATGCCTGTAAAAAAGCGTTTTCTGCCCATTTACATTGTCTCTTTTCCGTAGTTGGCCCGTAGGAATGATCGCCTTATAATCGAAGGCCTATAAAAAAACGTGATAGAAGGAGAGGCGGTTTGCTGTATTTCCGTCGCAGAATGTGGTAGGGATGCCTTGAATGGTCGCCTAAACAGGACACGTGTTAGGGAACCACCCACAATACATGTAGCTTTGCGTTAAATTCCAGGGAAATTATGTTTGGGATTAAGGCGAGGGTTAGGGTTAAGTTTATGGTTAGGTATACGTTTGACTTAAAGGTCAGAGTTGGGGTTAGGGTCATGAGTAGGCTAAGGATTGAGGTTGTTATCGTGTTGACTGTGGAGTTGAAGTTTAGGGTAGGGCAAGGATTAAGATTAGGGTTACAGGTTAGTTTTATGTTAGGGTAAGTGTTAGCGATAAGACACGGGAATACTTATTCTTCGTGAAATTTGTCGTAAGGCCACCTTCTTTACAAGAGTGGGGTGGTTTCTATTCCGTGTCCTGTTTACTCGGCCATGCAAGGCATCCTTACTCATAGAGTCTTACAATTACCGTCTGCCGATCCCACCTAAGACAAATACTTCAGATAGGAGGCTATTAAATTCTGCGGGGTAAGTTGGATGACTCTCAGGGCGCAGAGGTGGAGATCGTAGAAGCAGGGAATGATTGCTGGTGGCAGCCTGCTTCAGTTTGTAAGTTGTATCGAATTTTTTCCATAACGTACGTTGTAAGAATACGTTTTTTGAGACTGTTTTCTGATGTAAAATAAACAGGAAATTGAGTTAATAAGTTCCTGTAAGACATTGTGTATACTTCCCGAGGACGGCAGACAACAAGCTGGTCTGTCCGTCACTATCGATTATGAATACAGATCTCTTCTATTTCAGCACATGCTTTATTTATTTATTGCCAAAAAGTCCTTATGGCGTCAATTTGTCCTTCCTGTTTGCGAGCGCTGGTAGTAATAAAAGAGTAGGGCAGGTGCTTCGGAAGGCTCAAATCTGACATACTGCAGTCATTATCGTTCGGTCGAAATTGAATCTGCATATATGCAGCAAAACACTCAGCTGATCACGTGACGTCTGGGTTAGCGTGTCTAGTGCCCACTTTCGTTACCTAACATTCGGGGAATAAAAGTGAGGAAATAGAAGTCAACCTACTTCGATCCATGCAAATGCTCACTTTCCGGTACCATTGAAAAGCGTAATGCTCAGCTGGGAGTGTTTGTACGGACCATAGTGAACTTACAACATAAGTTTTTTTGTTAAAATCTAAGGACAGGTGGCGAAGGAAAGTGCTCGTAATTTTCTTCGGCGACGTCAAATAATGCGGTTCCTCGGTAATAATTTCCGACTGGTCGATGTACTTTTCGTCTGTAGGAGTGAAAGGTCGTGGCTCAACGGAAGCCCTGCGGGAATTCTTTCATAATTTCAAAGCTTCTCTGGTGGAAGAGTAAGGTATTCCAGTAATTAAGACCCACCAGGCTTTTAAATATCAAGAATTATGGTTCGAATATCAAGCTTTTCCCACAAGCATTTACTGGCCTGAATTGATCACATCCAAGTCACGATAAAACGTCCGCTCTGGTGTTACCGAACACATTGGACTTCTGGGGAGGTCACAAGAGTGATAAACGCAGTTTTGGAAGACATGTGACCTCTCAGAACAGTTTGTCCGAGCTGAGCATCCCATCTGATCAGCTTAGAGGCCGAGAAAAACATTCAGTTTGAAAGTTTTAGTGTACCCTCGAATGTATTGCAATTGGTAGTACACTCAAGCATTATACTGCAGCTCGTCGAGGACTTCTGGTGAAAGGGATTTCTTTCAGAAAGTTATACTTTTGCATATTCTGAATGGATTCGGAGGGCAGAGGCTGAATCTCCTCATCGTTCTCGCAGAACGGTTCCTGATTTGGTTGCTGAAGTGGTCCCATAATGTATCGGTGGCGATGTAGATGACCTTCCAAATTTCTCCAGTTGTTTTCCTACTCATCAGACTGGCCTAGTTTGCTTCCAGCGTAAGTGCAAATCGCTAACTGAGAGTGACCTTCGTCAAGAAAGGGATGCTCCGTCTCCACCGAGCTTTTCTTCCCGAGGACATATCGCTGTGGTTGAATCTACTGTCAGTGACGGACTTAATCAAATTTTAAACAAACTTCTGAAATTCGCTTGCGATTGGGAATAATTATCTAATTGAGGCTGGCATGTTGATCATCAGGCGGCCCAATCCCAGTCATTTCGGATACGCCATAATGCCAACTTTTGACTGCACGTCTTTTTGATCGCCTGCAAAAGCGTAGTTGATAAACTATGAAGCTTAAATAGGATGTATGTTTATTTTTTTTCGGTGCCCCTATAAATTCAACCATATTTTATAAAAAAACGTAGAGAAACGTGTTCTTTCTTGTACTCATACGGTAGCAAATCACATCTTCAAATTTACTGCCCAAATAAAGGCTATTTTTCGGTTCTAAAAAGTTTCCTATTATGAGATTTTTAGCTATTCAATACGATCTCACGCTAAAAAAACAATTCAGGATAAGTCAAACAAAACTGCCGCGCAGTGAAGAACAAAGGTATTGAGTGCAAAGTCTGGTAATGATACCGAAACTCACATCAGTTGGAGTGTGCCGACGGTGAATAAACATAAACTCGAACAAACGTGAATACGTGTGAGGTTAGTAAATGACTAATGAATGGTATAAGCATAAAAAGTTGCGTTTAACTAAAAAATATAGCCAACGTATACCTTAAACTTCCCCGTCATCTACGGGCAGCTGACCGGAGACGACAAAGAACAGGGTCAAAAACACAGCTTCTAGCCTCTAAAAGGACCAAGGACGCTCCGCTTCTAATAAAACGGTTTAAATAACACGATGTCTGCGAACTCCGACTACTGTTTGCAGACTTACCACGGGAATGGTACGTGAAATAGCTCGGACCGCTTGTAGGCGAAGAAGTAACTCGTCTCCCCAGAGCTTGAAGAGGGCATTCGGCACTTGACGCCGCGATGGTATCAACCGGAGCAACCAATGAGAATAAACACCCTGTACGCCAAAATGGCATCGTTGTAGTGATGGTCGAGTGATCCAACAGTAATATGTGACCCGCGGAAACCAACCTTTGCAAAGAAGCGCGCTGGCTGCAGTGTGAGTGGCGTAGCCCGTCTCGCCAACCAGCAGTCCTACAGACCGGGGTCCGCCCGTCGCAGGCTAAAATATACGCTTGACCAGCCTAGTAAATAACCTTCTAGACCAGCTTAGGTGTGAAAACTTGATCTTGTTAAACGTATAACGGCATACAAAACCAACTGACATAGCGCTGGCCAGATTCATGAGAAGTCATAGGTTCTCTATTTCTCTCCAGCAATCTTTGCCCTGAGAGGCAACCCTTCTAACAATCTAACCAAATTGATGACCTGTAAGTTCTGGAGGGCTCAAGAACCTTTTTTTAGGTTCGGTTTGCCAACTGTCCGTAAACCTTCGAGAAAAACAGTTCAACTTGAACAAATTATGGAGTAATTCGACGTGGTCTCATCACCCATATGTATCCAGTTTAACTTGGCGCACAATATTCTCTGTGGACACTGTGGATAATGTCAACGAAACCCGAGTACACATATCGAATTGGGCATTTAATGAAACTCTTTGAATTCTACCAGCGGACCATGTTCATATCAGCTGGAACAGCAGGCAAAAAGAGCAAGAGAACGTCGATGAGTACGCAGATCTCTAGGGCAGTTGGAGAATTGGTTATGAAAGATCCGGAAAAGGCCACTTCCACCACTACGACACCGGCGTTGCGATGCTGATACCTGGACGACATGTTCGTTATAATGAAGAAGACCCGGTCAGGAAATGCTTAACACTACGTCTTCTGACCTTCGGTTCACAAGCAGGAATAGTAGATAGGTATGAAAGTTGCCCTTGACATTCTCATCCCGCAAAGCCTCAATGGCTAACTCTACTGCAGAGTTTGACGTGGGCATTATTCATCACCCGATAGCTACTATGATTATGACTCTTACAGTCGAAGGACCAACCAGACACGATTAAACAATATACGACGAAGCTTATAAACGTCCGTATAATAACTGTCCCTGTTATCATGCAGGCCAGCTGGTATGCCTACTCAAATCACTAATGCGAACGCGCAGACGGGCCGTTCGGAGGGGGAACGCATATTCCCAAGTCACTGCCCGCGTCCTGAAATAAGATCGCGAATTCGTATTCGCCGGCACACGGACAATGACGTGGGCCTCTAACAGAAAAAGGCGCGAGCGGCTGGGCCTGTGACAGCAACTGCGTAACTGATCATATCGATTTTCCACGCACAGCATGCGCTACCACAGCGCTGTCACGTGACGCGGCCCAGGCCCCGGTCGAGCACGCAAGAAGTCGACACAGTTAATTGGCTCACACGACGGGCCCAGCATGGGTTCAAAAGCTTGGAAGAGTAGCACTGTTCTGGCAATAGAAAAATCATCCTATTTAAATGAACCTGGGAATAACGTAGTCCTCAATGTTGGTGAATTGGGCAAGATACGGGAAAAAGAACCTCCATTTTCCAGGCACATGTTCTAAATTCCAGGAAGGATACCTATTCCCATGTTCTAACCCTAAACCTAACCCAATATTAATGCAAACCCTAACCCTAATGTTCCCAGAAGTTAGCCCAAGGGCACCTGCATTACGGGGGAAAGAGGGTTCCCCGTCCCGTGTCTTATCGTGAATTGCATTAAAGTGTGGAAGACGATCGAAGCATCGACCGCAGTCCCTCTTCACAATCGCATCGGGATCCAGGGACAAGAGAAGATTAAAACCCTGCGAGAAGGTGCACTGGGTTTACCTGACATTGAACCCTCCTACACACATTGTACTAAGGCTGATCCCCTCTCAGCCCAACTTCCCGAACACAAACTTAACTATCAACTCCTGCGCTTTTGTACAGGGCCGAAAAGCACCCCCCCTTCCACCCCCTCATGTGTTTACCCCACCGGTTCAAGTTATTACGTAGGTTTAGTAGCTGTTTCGACGGCCTTGTGAGGCTCTGTAGGTGAAGTACTGGCGCGGATCGATTACGAAAGGGTGATGTTGTGGGGGTAAGGAAATTGAAGAAGAAAGTGTAGGGCATGGACATGTGAACTGGACTAAAGTTAAGAGGATATACACGAAATCCTTTCAATCAATCATTGCACGCCATGCTGAGGCAAGTGCAACTGCGATGGAGCGGACACCTGGTGAGGATGGACGACGAGCCGAATTTTCAACGGAGATGTTGCTGGGAGTGCTCGCCGACAGGGAGGTCAAAAACGACGCTACAAGGACACCTTGAAGAAATCTCTGGAGCAACTGCAAATCAACCCGATGACCTGGGAGGACCTCGCCCAGGATAGATCGGCATGGAGAAGACCCGTGAAGACTGGTTCAGCAATCTACGAGGCCAACCGGATCGCCGTCGCCAAGGCCAAAATAGCAGCAAGAAAGTCACCAGCACTCCGGACCAACAATGTCGATGCCCAGGCCCTTCCAACATGCTCGCGCTGTCAACGCATCTTCCGCGCGCGAATCGGCCTGGTCAGACATCTTCGGACGCAATCCATCAATAATCCGACAATTCCAACTTTTATGCCAAAATCTGCCAACCCTCATTCGGACCCCCATCCCCCCGCACCCTCACTCCTGGCATCAACTTCCATTACTCCCACCATCATAGAAACCACATCCCAATATTCATCGCCTGTTACCACAGCAACCACCAACGCCTTCGCCACCGCCGTCACAACCACCACCAGCGATGGGGACTCTCTCCTAAACTGTCCTCAATACGACCGCACATTCACATCACGCATCGGCCTGGTCGGTCACTTGCGAATCCATCGTACAGAGACTGGTGAACCAGTGCCTGGAGCACCAACACACAGCAGAGATCATCGTCTCCACTGCCCTCACTGTTTTTGCACAGTCACTCATTGCATGAGCCTATTCGGTCACATGCGTATCCATGACAGCGGAATTCACCGCAATGCCGACAACACCGATGCCCCTTAAAAACTCTCCGCTCCTGCCATTCTTACCGCCACTGCCATGCCCACTGCCACAAATGACATCCCCCAGCCTCTCCAGATTTCTCCTGCCCACACTGCGCCCGCAACTTCAACTCACGCATCGGCCTGGTTGGTCACCTGCGAATCCATCGCACGGAGGCTGGTGAACCAGTGACTGGGGCTCCAACATACAGTCACCGCGCCCGCCTCCACTGCCCTCACTGCTCCCGCACATTTACACACCGCATGGGCCTATTAGGACACATGCGCCTCCATTACAACCTGCGATAAACCACCGGAGGCTAAGCCTCACAATCATCATAATGTATCTGATAAAGTCACGGTTTCATAGACTTCGTGGCTTGGAAGGCTGCCAATTTGACGCGTACACCAGACCACGCCGTTGGCCCAGTGTATGTGATGTGTGTGTCGAGTGGCTGACCAGTGGACTAGGAGTCAGATGGCGATGGCTCCTCCATATCCTCTGCTTTAGTGAATCCTGGTGTGTGCGTTATGGGGGCAGGTCGTGCTGCGGCGCGCGAAGACAGGTATGCAGACCCGTCAGCAAATGTGCCCACTCCCACATCAGACAACTCACTGTCTCAGACGGTGGTCTGATTGTGGGGGTGGGGGAGAGAGTGAGGTCGACAGGTCAGCGCATTTTCCTCACAATAAACAATCTGACGCGCTTGAAACTATCACGGTGCGCTTAAAGCCGAGGCTTCGAAGGTTGCCAACTGGCGGGATAACTCAGACCACTTTAAACTAAATCACGCGCAAGTTGACGTCCCTGCACCACCTGGTGTTGAGCATACGGTGAACCTCGTCGAAATTGACGGTCGATCTATCGTGTGTTTGAGAGAGAGAGAGAGAGAGAGAGAGAGAGAGAGAGAGAGAGAGAGAGAGAGAGAGAGAGAGAGAGAGAGAGAGAGAGAGAGAGAGAGAGAGAGAGAGAGAGAGAGAGAGAGAGAGAGAGAGAGAGAGAGAGAGAGAGAGAGAGAGAGAGAGAGAGAGAGAGAGAGAGAGAGAGAGAGAGAGAGAGAGAGAGAGAGAGAGAGAGAGAGAGAGAGAGAGAGAGAGAGAGAGGCGAGAGCGAAGCGCGTATTAATACAATCGTTCTTCATGACATTTCAGCATACTGCTTGTTATTAATAAAGCTGACGCAACGGAAATGATGACGAGACGCTCAACTGGTTTGCTTGGAAGGCTGCTAGCTTATGGTCTATCTCGTGCTACCGTTGAAGGAGGGCCATAGTGCAATAGATCTCTCTTTATGGCGTCTTCTAGGCCCATGAGGCCCAACCCTCATTCGCACCCCCTCCCCCCGCACCCTCACTCCTGGCATCAACTTCCATTACTCCCACCATCATAGAATCCACATCCCAATACTCATCACCTGTTACCACATAAACCACCAACGCCTTCGCCGCCGCCGTCACAACCACCACCAGCGATGGGGACTCTCTCCCAAACTGTCCTCAATACGATCGCACATTCACCTCACGCATCGGCCTGGTCGGCCACTTGCGAATCCATCGTACAGAGACTGGTGAACCGATAGTTCGACCGTCGTAGTCCGACGATGTCCACCGTATGCTCCATGGAAGGGTGGAGCAGGGACGGTGACTTGCGCGTGAATTAGTTTTAAGTGATAGTAGCCTTGCGCTGCAGCTACCGCACTCTCTCCTCCTCCCCACCTGAGCCCGGTGTCAAGACAGAGTCAAGAAGACCGGAGGCGGGAGAGGACGCAGGTGGCTGGCGCGGCCGGGTCGCCTAAGTCCTAGCCGCCCCTAGGCGTGCCACCACACCTCCATGTTCGGCATTTGTTATGGGAGCGCAACCCGAATAACGCCTGCCATGCCTTACTTTGGCAACCGTGTTGGTCCAACGCATCTATTACGTGGCCCGTTTAGGGGGCCACGTAATGCGTTGGTGAACCAGTGCCCGGAGCACCAACACACAGCAGAGATCATCGTCTCCACTGCCCTCACTGTTTTTGCACATTCACTCATTGCATGAGACTATTCGGTCTCATGCGTATCCATGACAGCGGAATTCACCGCAATGCCGACAACACCGATACCCCTTGAAAACCCTCTGCTCCTGCCATTCTTACCACCACTGCCACGAATGACATCCCCCAGCCTCTTACGATTTCTCCTGCCCACACTGCGCCCGCAACTTCAACTCACGCATCGGCCTGGTCGGTCACCTGCGAATCCATTGCACGGAGGCTGGTGAACCAGTGCCTTGGGCTCCAACATACAACCTCGTACGTAGGACACATAGGCAATGAGCCTTACGCCATACCGGCCGCCATGCCCAATCCCATTAGCCGGCGGTGGATGTGGCTTTCCCACACGCCTGTGAGAGGGCTTAAGAGGTTAGGTCGGTCCAAGTGATATCCAACGCTTAGGTTCCCCCAAAACACTGTTAAACTCCTGTTCTTATTGTCATGAAACGCTAACTTTCTTGGGTTTGAAGGTCGTATTTGATGGGATAACTCAGTCCTACCCATAAATGAGGGTTGGATTACCATTGCCGTTTGTTAGGGTAACCTCTATGGCACTACGTTATGTGAGATTCCAGACCGACATTTTTATTTGAAGCCCGACTGGTGTGAAGTTAGGCATCGGGTCTTGTGTGACGCATATGGACAGCTTTTTTGCCCTTGTCAGACAATGCATCTACAGTCATCTCGGTGAGCGACCATCCATCATCTCGACTTTGTCTTAGCACTGCAACGTGGTGGATGTGGCATTATTGAATGAAGTAGATGCTTCGCAATCATGCTTCACCGTTGATAGGATCAGGCGCAAGTCTCCCTTGTAGTTGTGTTGCTTAATGAGGGAATTTTCGGTCCAAGCACTACGCCCTCTCTGTTCTTGCCGATACATAGCCTTTTTACTGGCTCTTGAACTGTCAGGTTTTCGATTTAATTTTCAGTATCTGCCTTATCTAATGGAACGTTTACCGATATTCTGAAAAGTTTTTTTTCGATTTGAAAGGTTTACTGGAGTAGTATTCTGAGAGTATTTGTCATACAGTATCATCCCAATATATTTCAGCTGCGTCCGGATGCCGGCTTTTTGGGAAACTTTTTTCCGAACGTTTGCAAAAACAACACTGCAAAAATGACCACTTGCGTAGTATACCATTTCCACATTGATTTGTTATACCCTAATAAATTCAAATCTATTTAGAAAACATGCAAATAAATATTCTTTTTGTATTCATTTGGCACTAACTTACATATTTTTCAAATTCTACACTTGAAAAAAAGGTTATATTCAGTTTTAACAAAGCTTTTCAAATAAATGACAGATTTTGAACGTGAACCGTCATTACAATTGCAATCAGGGTTTCCAGACTACAAATTGCATACTTTTCGTGGAAGGACAATCGTGCATTTGCCTACGCCTTTAAAAAGATGTCATACAGGGCTCATAAAATTTAACAAAGCACGCGGATCATTTTATATACTTCATAAGCAGCATTAATAAATTAACTCGTACGATGCAGTGTAACTGGTCGTCTTAAAATTACTCATCCTTACAAACTTATTTTAAACCGAACGATAAAATTTCTTCGAGAGGTAATTTTCTACCAACTGGGTATAACATGCGAAGTTTCCTGCATTTTTCTACGAAATATATTTTAATTTATAAAGGTAGTTAAAATCAATGGAAAAAATGCATACTATATAGGCACAGTAATCCCTCACCACTTCATGATTTCCTTTTCGCGGGTTTTCTCCAAAGATATGGTCTGTAGATTTTCGCTATTGAGCGGGCTATTTAATATTTTTATTTTTTTACGTATATTTAGGAGTGTACAGTAAATTTTTGAAGATCCGATGAAGTATTTATAAGATGTTATAAGATGTCTGTTAAGCTTTAAAATATATATAAAAGTATTTACAGGGTTTTATGCTTTTGCCAATTCGCGGAAGTTTTGAATTTCGCGAGGGGTTCTGGAACGTAAAAATGAGTCTCCCTTCAGCCACCCAATGCTAGCATCGGGAGTGCACAGTTCTGGTTAAAAAGCCGTGCCAGGCATTGTTACCTAATTGTCGCGCTGTCTAGGACCTGCACACTCGTGCGCTTCCGTGCTACTCTCATTAAATCAGGCATGAGCGAGCACAGTTCCAAACTTAGGACACACTAATTTTGGAAATGCGTAAACAACAAGCATAGATCACAAATTAAGCATTCAAGTTGGCGCAACCACGTGATGTACCTTCCGAGATTTTATGCATACAGTGCTAGTACTTAGGTCCATCCACCGAAAATTAAGGTTGGCTTGACCTGTATGAAAATGTGTTCACAACGGGCAACTCAGGGTTGCATAGGTGAATTTCATTTTAAAGTAGACATAGCTGAACACGAGAATAGGAGTCCCCATCCCTAAACTTAAGTTTAACTCTGGCCCTTACCTTAATCAAAACTCTACCTGAACCGTAACACGAACCTTACCCCCCCCTCCCCCTTCTGGAAATTATTTCAAGACCCCGGAGTAGGGGAGAAGAAGGTGTCTTGTCACGCAAATGTGGTAGCTGGTTGCCCATGCATAACCAATGTGCCTCTACATCGTTTCGTTGAGGCGCTACATCAATATAGGTCGTTTGATGGTAGGAGGAGGATGAGAATGAAGAGGAGGAGGAGGAGGAGGAGGAGGAGGAGGAGGAGGAGGAGGAGGAGGAGGAGGAGGAGGGAGGAGGAGGAGGAGGAGGAGGAGGAGGAGGAGGAGCAGAAAGAGGAGGATGAGGAGTAGGAGGAGGAGGTGCACGGCCTGGATTGTAATGATGCGCAAATGGAAAGCTTCAATTTCACTTCCTTTTCTCACAGCCACTGCTCAATGGGAATGCTTGAGATGGGTTTGGGCATAGGAGATGTCCTGGCATGGAACTCTAATCAGGCACCAGGTACAAGACGGATACGAGATCGGGTGTTGTAGCTGGCTAGGTATTTCTGCCCAGTTTTTCATGTGCTACGCGTGTGTTGGCCCTCCGAATGACTCTCTAACATCTGTCGGATTAAGGGATGAACCTAGCTTAAACCTGAAGTAACAGGGTCGGCATTCGGACAGCCATCAATTTAAATATAATCACAACGCTGTCATCCGCGCTACCTCATGCTGTTCTGCACATTCTCAAGTAGATTTCCACACGCCTGTGAAGTCCTCACGCGAATGTCCTTCTGGGTATCGTTATTCTTGCGATAATAATTCAACAGCGATATGTGCATACGCTACGCGCATCCGGCATGTGGTCCTAAACTGACGCAGGTAAGGAAATTACGGGGTCCTCGCAGACAGCGGAAGACCTGGGAACTCGATCCCTTCAACCGCCAAACCAGCAATTTGCTCCTCCTCATGACTGATTCGAGGATGAAAACACTGACATGCAATTCGCCCCTTCCATATAGGGTAGGCATCACAATCGTAATTCAGATAAGTACTTATCATCCCTTATTTGGCACCTCGTCAAAGGAATCCTCAGTAGCAATTATTCCGGGACCAGATACCGATAATGATTTGTATTCTTGTCAGCCAAATCTTGTGCCGAACTTGTCTTTACGTTGAAATGCGCTCTTGTACTTATTTGCTCGTGGTTGGTAAAGGAGAAAAGACCGAAGGCCAACACGTTTGAGTGAACACACGCACGGTAGTGGAGATTAACGAACACTCGCATCATAGCAGGCCCTTTTGACCTGTTGGGTCGACATGCTCCGGGACGTGGCGCCTAACCACAGGAAGGAGTTCCCTTCAACGGCTACTAAGAATAATGATTCCATAAAGATTCAAGCAGCCGCCCACTTACGTGCATAACGAAGCCAGTTTTATTGTTAGAAATTCGAAATATCTTTCCCCGGGTTTGTAGTAGGGAAATTTCATGAGAACATGACGAATAAAGCACCAACAACGGTAACGGCAATCTATTAACCCAATCGTGGAGGTGGTCGGCATATGTTGTCAGGACTTTGCTCCAGACGCTCAGTAAAAAGGTAAATTGCGCATAAGTTGAACATTTCTTTATGGTCTAAACTTGTGAAAGGTTAGAGGCATTAAGGGATAAAAATGTGCCTTCCAACTGGAAATTATAACGCAAAGCACCGTCTGACTACCCTTCCCCGCTCACACGGTAAACGACCTTGACGAACAACAATCGAGAACATCTACTAAGCCTGCAGTACATGCGACGCACGAACGGACACAAGCTCACACTCAAACTAGCCAATGAGCGCTGGATGCACGATCTAACTCAGTTTATTGGCTAAACTGCCAAGGCGTGATTGGTTAGTTCACAATGGCCATATATGGCAATCGTGTCGAACTATATAATGGAAGATCAAATGCAGCTCCCAGAAAGATGGGTGACGACGACATTGCAGCTCTTGTGATTGACAATGGCTCCGGCATGTGCAAGGCCGGGTTTGCCGGGGACGATGCACCACGCGCCGTCTTCCCATCCATCGTCGGCCGCCCAAGGCACCAGGGTGTCATGGTTGGCATGGGCCAGAAGGACAGCTACGTTGGCGATGAGGCCCAATCCAAACGCGGTATCCTCACGCTCAAGTACCCCATTGAACACGGTATCGTGACCAACTGGGATGACATGGAGAAGATCTGGCACCACACCTTCTACAACGAGCTCCGCGTCGCCCCCGAGGAACACCCTGTTCTCCTGACTGAGGCACCCCTCAACCCGAAGGCCAATCGTGAGAAGATGACACAAATAATGTTTGAGACCTTCAACTCTCCGGCCATGTACGTAGCCATCCAGGCTGTGCTGTCACTGTACGCGTCTGGTCGTACCACCGGTATCGTGCTGGATTCCGGTGACGGTGTCACGCACACGGTACCCATCTACGAGGGTTACGCACTGCCACACGCCATTCTTCGACTGGATCTGGCTGGTCGTGATCTGACAGACTACCTGATGAAGATCCTGACTGAGCGTGGCTACAGTTTCACTACGACGGCCGAGCGTGAGATCGTGCGAGACATAAAGGAGAAGTTGTGCTATGTGGCGTTAGATTTCGAGCAGGAGATGAGCAACGCAGCGTCGAGTTCAGCCCTGGAGAAGAGCTATGAGTTGCCAGACGGTCAGGTTATCACTATTGGCAACGAGCGTTTCCGCTGCCCCGAAGCTCTGTTCCAACCGAGTTTCCTTGGCATGGAATCGGCTGGCATCCATGAGACTACGTACAACTCCATCATGAAGTGTGACGTGGATATCCGAAAGGATCTGTATGCGAACACAGTCCTGTCTGGAGGGTCAACCATGTACCCTGGCATTTCTGACCGTATGCAGAAGGAGATATCGGCGTTGGCTCCGAGCACGATGAAGATCAAGATTGTGGCCCCACCGGAGAGGAAGTACTCTGTGTGGATTGGTGGTTCCATTCTGGCTTCCCTTTCGACATTCCAGCAGATGTGGATCTCGAAGCAAGAGTATGACGAATCCGGTCCCGGGATCGTGCACCGCAAATGTTTCTAAATACCGAATTATCTTTTTCATTAAACAGTCAGACAATCATTGACGCTTCTTGCATGTGCCCCACCCGCCTTGCTAGTGATTGCCAGTATACTCACCTGTACTTTTTGGTGCTTTTACTGTGGTTATTGCGTTCTCCAAATCCGAAGTTGCACTTAGCTGGGTGCAAATGACCGGGGGGAGGTGTTGGTCTGGGGCGATGGTTACGTTGAAGGAAACTGTTGAGTCCCCGTGAAGGGTCGATCAGGTGGCAAGAACAGGAGAGGTTGTTCCCAAACCGTAACGTGCCGTGGTAATCTTATGTGAGGGCCGAGACGAATTTGGTAGACGATTGCACCTAACGATCTAGTAGCGGTTGTCTTGCCGTTTGAGACATTCGATTTTCCTCGCACGGTATCGAAGCTTCCAGTAAGGGCTGTCGATGGGATCTGTAAGTTTGTTTACCGGGAGGTCGCTTATTTTTAAGCAGCAGTGTCGCGGAGTTTTTTAGACACTGCTCGTCCTATACTTTGCATGTGGTGCGGCGCGCCTTCTTTTTAGTTTCCGATGATATTCGAAGTGGATGGCATAGAGACAGTATCGGTGCGATTCTGGGCTTGGTTTCGCGTTTCTCCGCGTCCGTCCCCAAGACTCGGTGGTCAATCAAGGTGGGCGTTAACAACGGTTGACTGCATGAAGTCGGAGCATGCCGTCGGGGTGGTTCAGGCCTTTTAGACGCCGGATCCCTCGACACGTGAAGCCATGGTTACTCGTGGCCAACGCATTGCAGGTCCTATTTTTACCAATTACGTCACTGTTCTTGCTATTTTAGGTGTTGGGTCCTACGAGAGCTAATAAGCTGAATCCAAGGCAGGACTGGTCGCATCTGTTGTCTGCCTTGTTGCGGCAGTGTTAGTGTTTTGAACCAGTGAATTGCCTCGGACAGTTTTTGTTCATCCCCTAGGCTTCTTAGGAACTTCGAGGTGACTGAATAGGTTTAGGGAGATAAGATATTTTCCGATGACCAGAGCCTGACCACCTATGCATGTCGTAAATAGGTGTGAGGTACCAGGAAAAGTGAGGACTGGCGGGACATGGGTGTCAGCCTCCAATACTTTCACGTGAGCCATACATTGTTGGGACTGAACAGAGCGGGGTTCCGCGCGGCATCCTAGTGTGCGACGCATTTTAAACTTTCATAGCTGCCATCAGCCGAAGGCTACCTGCTATGCCGATATCTGTGCAGCTCCTAATTCCGTTCACGAGTTCTCGCAGGTGCTAACACCGCTTTCCAGTGTACCGGAGATTACTCACTTGTATATTTAAGGTCTGCTACTATTCCACCGCTGAACGATCTTATGTATGCAACAAGCTTATCTAATCGCTCTATTTTCAATCTAACAAATGTTTGTCCATTCACCTATATGGTGATCGGATCCTTGGAAGTATCTTGCTCTTTACTGTGTGCACTTAGTACGCCTCAAGCCGGAAGACCTGGTAATAGCGTCCTGTTATTATTACTTACAGAATGCAGTATCGCCGACTGCTGAGATCGCCAGGTCAGTCGGTTTATCCATAAGGTCTACGGGCCGCGTCTCTGACCCGGAGAAAGAACTTAATCAATGACGGTCAGTCTTGAGAAGTGAATGGTGTCCAATATCTTGTGGTCAAATGGAGACGACAAGGACGACGGCATCACTTTACTGGATGCTGCCTTTTCACAATGATTAAACGGTGTCTACGGACCCCATGTGACATTCTCGTTGTCAGAAAGGTCCGTTAGTCTCCCCATAGGAATGGGGATGCTTGACTGTACACGTGAAGATGATCGAAGAATAGAAGATAGAAAGACGATTGGGGTTGTTTCGGCACCTGAATCCGACGCTGCTGACCAACAGGGTAGGTTGACTCAAAACCCGACTCTACACAATACGTCAGGCACTGAAGGTAGTTTATGAGTCCATGGTGGCTGAGCCTCGAGGGTGGAAAATAATGCGCGTCATATTATCCAGGTTCACTGCTGCCGATCTTCGTGGGATATCAGTCGGTTAGCTAGGCGACAGTTCTACTTTCGCAAACGAGAATTCCCATCGCACACCCCACAACACTAATGACTTGTGTGTGAATTATTTTATAGCGAGACAGACTTGCGTTGTGTCACCCAAATGCTGTGTTCTGTCACTCACTCCATTCCGATGGCAATATAATGTCAAGATGACCAGAAGTGAGTGCGGGTGCAGAAGCTGACAAAGTCACTCAAACCGTCTGCGCATACCACACACACACACACATTTATTCCCACAAGAGGTACCAGGCCTTCACGAGTGTGATTAAGAGCTTACCTAAGTGAGTGTCATAAAAGTCACACTAAGAATAAACCAAGATTTCACGAGGATGGCTCCGATTGCACACAGGCAACAGTATCATAGAGGCCCCTTAATGGGAGTCATTACAGCCAGACTCTCTGTCTTGAGAAGGGCCAAGTTAGCCCGTCAGATACTGACCTTCCAAGTCACAACTATAGGCACGCCGAGGTGGATTGAAGCGCGTTAACTTAATTTTAGTGATGTGCTGTGATGATGGATTTCACGATTGGTGGATGAATATACATATTCTCGAGCTAAACCGGCAAGACAACGAGCTCATGGTGCAGTGGGTTAGAGCGCCGGTTTTCTAATCAACGGGTCGTGGGTTTAAGCCTCAGGTGGGGTGTACCACCCAGACTTGGGTATGGTTGGCTTATGATGGCTAATATGCCAGAAATGGCCATTCCAGTCTCCCTTGTCTCTGTGAACAATGCTCATCTGGATTCCACGATGTCCGCCCCAACCTTCCATCCCCGTGCACCAGTTGACTGGTCGAGTTGGCCAACCAACGAATGCTAAGATAGGACCAGCTGTATTAGATACTATAATAGCCGTATAGAGTGCAAATACGTACACGCCCACTTTATTTTCGGTGGAAATTATTGACTTGTGGGGAGGTGAGCCAGAACACGAGACTGAGGTGTCAAGCTCTCGTTAAAAAAAGCGTTTAACATGGATATGAAACACGGTCGCTATCCTTAGAAGACACCCGCCACCTATGTGTTCAGCCAACATTTCAACTTTCATACGCATACTCCTTCCATTCGAGCTCATATCGGATGACCATATTACTGGCTGGAAAGACAGCCGGTCGAATAAGCTCGCCGACACTGACCGTTCGGTCATGTGCTGTATCGTAACGAAGATGGCATAATACCAGACGTATTGCATCTGGCTGCTGATTCAAGATCAGTTGATTGAACGCCCGCCCCCAACCCACCCCCCATAGGTCAGAGTCTACCTGGCTCGTTTAATATTCGGTCGAACTCCTCGTAAGGCGATTGCATGGGATGAGCAAAATTGCAGTTTGATGGCACCAAGTCAAGAGGGCCAGAGGTGCTCTATAAGTGAAGAAGAAGGTTGTTCGTTCACCGGAATCATTGCTTTATTCATCTGAGCTTTTGAACTCTTACTGGAGTCCATAGTCAGAGATAAAACAGCAACATACACGAGTAACATTTATAGGGGGAGGGAGGGGGGCTGAGGCCAATCAGACAGCAGTGGCGCCAGTCCGGAGGTGACTACGCAGGGCCCTGTATGCCGGCGCCAGATCGATAAATCGATTGACCGAGTTCTCATCGGAGGCCCAGGCTTCAAACAATTCTCCGTTTGTCTTACATCTGGCGTGGGCGATTATCTTCGTGGCTGCGAAGTTAAACTCGTGACCCGTTACGTAGGTGTGGGCAGCCACTTGTGATAAACCGTCAACCCGTCTCACAGCAAGCTTATGCTCGTGTATGCGTGATTCAAGCATACGTCCAGTCTGTCCTGTGTAGTTACAGGAACAGTTTTGGCACGGGATGCGATAAACCACCCCCGACTGCTCATTAGAATTTAATTTGTCCTTGATTCTCACGACCTTACTGCGCATGGTAGCTTTGGGTCGGTGTGCAATTCCGACACCAAGTCCCGCAAAAATGCGCTCGGTCGCTTCTGACACGACCTTGATGTTTGGCATCACATGCCATACCGTAGGGGTTGGTTCTGGTTGGATCCTCCGGGGGCGAACACGTAGGCATCGGCTTATAAACGCCTTCGCATAGCCGTTCCGCATAAACTGGTCGCAGAGGTAACGGGCCTCACGTGCTTTTTCCGCCAGGTTGCTGCAATGAGTCTGGATGCGTTTGAACAGTATTCTCACACAGCTTTGGTTGTGCGCCACCGGATGGTTGCTGTGAAAATTGAGAAGCTGCATGGTGTTCGTCGCTTTCCTGTAAACAGTCGTTTCTATTTTGCCGTTGGACATCGCCTGACGAGTACATCAACGAAGGGGAGCTGCTGCTCTTTTTCTTCTTCCCTTGTGAATTGTATATCTGGGAAAATCAAGTTAAGGTGATCATGGAAATGCTGCAGCATAATCCTCTTCAGTATAAAAAATGTGTCGTCTACTTAACGGCGCCAAAAGGTAGGCGCTGTTGGGTGAAAACGATCGTTTCCAGCTCTTGTAGGACCAATTCTGCCACTAAACCGGAGATTGGGGAGCCCATTGCAGTTCCCTTGAACTGCTCATAGGTTTCTCCTGCAAAGGTGAAGTAGGTCTTTTGACAAAATTTGAATAGCTTCAAAAGGTGCTCTAGCGCTTGAATTCCGTTATCGTTAAGCTAGCATCGGGAAGTTTGGAAGTTTACTTTTAGCTCTTGCCTAAGTCATAAGTCCCCAACCATCTGCATAACCTTCGTCTCTCGCACTGACACATTTTTTCCTTAACAAATGGACGAAAGCGACAAACACTAAACTTATTATAGTGTGTGCTTTTTAGTTGTGGTTTCTACGTAGGTTCTCCGAGTGCTACAATCGTTAAGCCAAATCGCGTGTCGCAGGAGAAGACAGAAGACGCCTGTAGTTATTGTGTACAAAGCTCTCTATCCTACGCAGTAGTGTCCAATGGCGAAACCAGGACTAGCTCCCAGTCATGTCTGAGCGGGAGCGAGACAGCGGTAGCAGCCGTTTTTGGGGCAAGTTCAAGTGCTGTTCAGTTGGCGTGTGTTGGCTGAGGGTCAGGCTGCAATGGCTACTTCTTAACGTGACCTCTGGCACTCGCACACATGTCAGATTTGAACCACACAACCTCCTGGTGTTTGTGGAGCCAGGTCGTGTACGTGGTACATGCAGACGAGGTTATTAAACGTATCAGCAGCTGTACCCATTTTCCGGATCATTCTACTGACCAACTGGGACGATGGCTGGGGCCATCGACAACTCAGCGCACTTCCCTCACTATAAACAATCTGACGCGCTTGGGGCTATCACTGCGTGTTAAAAAACGTGGCTTGGAAGGTTGCCAACTGATAGGGATAGCTCGGACCGAACAGCCAACTTAATGAGCGCTTATATGGCGTGGCCGACTGTTGGGCAGAGAGTAAGGCTGCAATGGTTCCTGCTTTATATGGCCGTTATGGCTCTCCTACCCCATGGATACGAGCCAGGTGTGGCGGCACGCTCTGGGGTAGCTCCGGCCGCACCAGCCACCTGTACCTTCTCTCGCCTCCAGTCTTCTTGACTCTGCCTTGACACCAGGCACAGGCGGGTTTGGGAAGAGAGAGTGCGGTAGCTGCGGCGCAAGTCTATCATCACTTAAAACTAATCCACGCGCAAGTCACCGCCCTGCACCACCACCATGCTGTTGAGCACACGGTGGGCCTCGTCGGAATCAACCGTCGAACTGTAATCTGAGGGGGTGACCGGTTCAAGTGGCGTATGGGCGGCTCGGCAAGACTGAGAGGTCAGTTCATCCGCAACCGCTCGCTGGGAAGGTGAATAACCTTGGCGTAACGGGGCCCTAAACAAAGGTGCCATTATGGCTGTCGACGACAGTTGCACGAGGGCCATCGAGAAACAAAATGGCCTACTCTGCCGGAAGTTCCCAACCATTGTAAAGATACCTGGCTTTATTTGCGAAATCAACCGTGGCAACACTGAGTTTATATTCAGTAGAGTACTGTCGGGAATTCTTGGCTAATTCGCCTTTTCACTGTACGCTTGCTTGAGAATCCCGTTAAACGAACCTCCCATGATAATAAATAATTTATGTAAATATTCTGTAATCCGACTAACTTGCCGATTTGCTTAGAGCTCATATGCACACAGTTCTTACTTTCCTAAATACCCTCAGCAGTTGAATAGCTCAAAGGGAAATACTAACTTAAGGGCAGTGGATAATCCTGTCGTATGATCCGACACACAGCTAGAAAAGATGCTTATGGACAAGGTATAAAACGTCGCCACCAGTTTCTCTGGGTTCAAATATCAGGCCTTCGCGGATTGCGGTTGAAGTGCTACTGAATACTCAATTACTAACTGCTCATCGCCCTGTGAAGTCTGCGTGAGCTACAGGCCGAGAGAAGCCACCACTGCGCGCTTATTTTCCATCTCGCGAACTATTTCGCAGGTGCCTGCGCGTTGAAAAGATCATCCAAGATGGGGATGATTTGCAGTACAGTGTAGTTTTATTGAGTACCCATTTACATTATGGCCTCGTAGCTCAGTTGGCTAGAGCGTTGGCTGTACTAAAGCCTTCCCCTTGCTGGCGTGGGTTCGAATCCTACCGAGGCCGCCGAGTTTTTCACAAGTGGGTCAAAGAAATTATTAAAATCTGCTAAAATCCTCTACTAATTAATTGTGCCTGGTAGTCATCTGGTGAATTCTAGATTGATTGCTTAGGAAATCCTGCTTGGGTAGTCAGCTTGCTGTATCGGAATTGGTGGATTCCATACGTTGCAGTAGGCTGGGCGGATAACTTGACCCAAGTGTGATTAAACTCACGACTCCCGGTGGGGCCTCGTAGCTCAGTTGGCTAGAGTGTTGGCTGTACTAAAGCCTTCTCCTTGCTGGTGTGGGTTCGAATCCCACCGAGGCCGCCGAGTTTTTCACAAGTGGTTCAAAGAAATTATTCGATTAAATTGTTGAGTAAGACACATACATCTGTCAGGTAGGAGTCGCATTTCCGAATTGAGGATACTCCCTTACATTATCAAATTCATGATTATTCTTAAAGTTAGTACTCCGAATATTATTATGTTGGAGCTAAGAATCCAATCCGCGAGTCTCGTTAGCCCTATTGCTGCCGAAATGGGGCGCTGAGGTAATAATTCCCAGTCGTCAACGGCAAGAATTTTTCCAAATCACAAGACAGGGAAGACGGATTGAGTTGAACTAACGTATGGGAAGCTCTGCAAACATTTGACGCAGGCCGTCCCTTCAGACCAGGGTCAACGAAATTGCGCCCGCTCGAGACCTCGTCCGGCTGCGCCCAATCGATGAAGAGAGAAATATCGATGGGCATCACGTTGTCGGCAGAGGTTGTCACACGCCCGTGATGACAGTTCGACCGTCAATTTCGACGAGGTCCACCGTATGCTCCACACCAGGTGGTGCAGGGACGGTGACTTGCGCGTGAATTAGTTTTAAGTGATAGTTGCCTTGCGCTGCAGCTACCGCACTCTCTCCTCCTCCCCCACCTAAGCCCGGTGTCAAGACAGTCAAGAATACCGGAGATGGGAGAGAGCGCAGGTGGCTGGCGGGGCCGGAGCCGCCCCTGGGTGTACCACCACACCTGGCTCGGATCCCACGGAGTGGGAGTGACACAAAGGCCACATTAAGAAGGAGCCATTGCAGCCTGACTCTCAGTCCGCCAGTCAGCCACTACACACAAAACACACGTTGGGCTGACCACGCGGTCCAAGTGTTCCCGTCAGTTGGCAACCTTACAAGCAACGGCTTTTAGCGCACCGTAATAGTTTCAAGCGCGTCAGATTGTTTATAGTGAGGAAAATGCGCTGAGCTGTTGACCTCACTCTCTCCCCCACCCCCACAATCAGACCACCATCCGAGCCAGTGAGTTGTCTGAGGTGGGAGTGGGCGCATTGGCTGACGGTCGGCGTACCCGTGTTCGCGCGCCACAGCACGACCTGGCCCCCGTAACGCACACACCAGGATTCACTTACTCAGAGGATATGGAGGAGCCATCGTCGTCTGACTCCCAGTTCACTGGTCAGCAGCTCAACACACACATCACATACACTGGGCCAACGGCGTGGTCTGGTGTAAGCGTCAAATTGGCAGCGTTCCAAGCCATGGTTTCTAGGACACCATGATATTATCAGGTACATTAGGATGATTGTGAGGTTTTTTTTCTATGTATTAATGTAGATGGTGTGCGCTGATGTGGCTTAGCCTCCGGTGGTTTACCGCAGGTTGTCGTGGAGGCGCATGTGTCCTAATAGGCACATGGGGTATGTAAATGTGCGAGAGCAGTGAGGGCAGTAGTGGCGTGCGCGGTGACTGTATGTTGGAGCCCCAGTCACTGGTTCACCAACCTCCGTGCAATGGATTCGCAGGTGACCGACCAGGCCGATGCGTGAGTTGAAGTTGCTGGCGCAGTGTGGGCAGGAGAAATCGTAAGAGGCTGGGGGGATGTTATTCGTGGCAGTGGGGGTGGCAGTGGTGGTAAGAATGGCAGGAGCAGAGGGTTTTCAAGGGGTATCGGTGTTGTCGGCATTGCGGTGCATTCCGCTGTCATGGATACGCATGTGACCGAATAGGCCCATGCGATGAGTGAATGCGCGAGGACAGTGAGGGCAGTGGAGGCATCGATTTCTGCGGTGTGTTGGTGCTCCAGGCACTGGTTCACCAGTCTCTGTACGATGGATTCGCAAGTGAACGACCAGGCCGATGCGTGAGGTGAATGTGCGGTCGCATTGAGTGCAGCTTAGGAGAGATTCTCCGTCGCTGGTGGTGGTTGTGACGGTGGCGGTGAAGGCGGTGGTGGCTGCTGTGGTAACAGGCGATGAGTATTGGGATGTGGTTTCTATGATGGTGGGGAGCGATGCCAGGAGTGAGGGTGCGGGGGTTGGGGCGTCCGAAGGCGGTTTGGGAGAATTTGACGTAGAAGTTGGAATTGTCAGATTGTTGATGCATTGCGTCCGAGGATGTCTGACGAGGCCGATTTGCAAGCGGAAGATGCGTTGACAGCGCGGGAATGTTGGAAGACCCTGGGCATCGACGGTGTTGGTCCGGGGTGCTGGTGACTTTCCTGCCGCTTTTTGGCCTTGGCGGCGGCGATCCAGCTGGCCTCGTAGATTGCTGAACCAGTCTTCACGGGTCTTCTTCATGCCGATCTATCCTGGGCGAGGTCCTTCCACGTCGCCGGGTTGATTTGCAGTTGCTCCAGAGATTTATTCAAAGTGTCCTTGCAGCGTCGTTTTTGACCACCCTGTCGGCGAGCACCCGGAGCGACATCTCCGTTGAAAAGTCGTTTGGGTAGTCGCTCGTCTTCCATTCTTACCAGGTGGCCGCTCCGTCGCAGTTGCACTTGCCTCAGCATGGCGTAGATGCTGAGTATTCAGATCCGCTCCAGGACTTCCGTGTCCAGGATCCTGTCTTGCCATCTCAGATTCAGTATTCTGCGGAGGCAGCTAAGATGGAAGTGATTCAGCTTCCTGGCTTGGTTCGAGTAGACGATCCAGGTCCCCGCTCCGTAAATAAATTTCATCAAGACGACGGCCTTGAACATCTTCAGTTTGGTGTTCAGGTGAATACCGTGGCGATTCCACACGGAGACCTCAGCCGGCCGAAGGACTGACTAGCTTTGGAGATCCGTTGGACAACCTCTTCATCGATTCTCGTGTTGCGTGACAGCGTGCTTCCACGTTTTTGAGTTGAGCACCGTTGACATTGATTCGGGGAGCATTGTATTCCGCGCTTGGTGGCGGCTGGGGCATGACAACCGTTTTGGCTGTACTGATTGTTAATCCAAAATCGGCGCAATCTGCGGCGAAGAGGTCCAAATTCCTTTGCATGTCCTCCTCCGTCACAGTGTTAAGGGCGCAGTCGTCCGCGAAGAGCAAGTCATGGACTGTAGTCGTAGACACGCCTGTTAAATCCTGCATATGCCGACTGTTGAGAAGGTGCTCGTCAGTTATGTAGGCGATGCGGACCCCAGGCTGCTCATCACGGTAGGCGTCCATCAGTATAGCCGAGAACATGAGACTGAACAGGGTGGGATCCAATACGCAGCCCTGCTTCACTTCGTTGGTCACTGCGAATTCTTCGGATACCGTCCCGTTGTCCGTGACGCGCGCCATCATCCCGTCATGGAGCTGACGCACCATGTGCATGAACCGCTCAGGACAGCCAAATGTCTGCATGACTTTCCACAGTCCGTCGCGATTCACCGTGTCAAAGTCTTTCGTCAGATCCACGAAGGTAGTGTATAAGTGACTTCGCATCTCCTCGCGGGCTTTTGAAATCGAGCTGCCATCTTTTCTGCTCTCCATTCGCATGTGAATCCTCTTATATAATTTTAACCCTATTTGTTTATTCGAACAACAAAAATGAGGTCATTAGCGCACGACGCTGGCAAAATTTTGACGGAAGTCCAAATTGATCGATATTTTGAGGCGCATTCAAGGACGATTCTTCCTGGTGAATGGAGGACCTTTTAAGCTGAAATTTTCGGAATTTTACTTTCGAAATAAAGCGCAGCTCTCTCTCTCTCTCATCTGGAGCATGCAGGTTCTCCAGTTTCTCGGTTATTTGGTTGCTGCAATCAAAACAGTGAGCAGGCAAATTTAACTAAAGAGTATTTAACTTACCTGGCGGCCTCTTACATTGGGGCTTTCATCGGTGTTGAAGTCGGAGCCTCATCTGGGAGATGACGAGGCGGTGAGCTGTCCAACCATCGGAATCACGGATCGCCTTGTTTACCAGCGCGTCCTGTCGATCTCGCCTCCGGACGAGAACATAGTCCAGCAGCTGTCAGCGCCGCGACCGAGGGAGCATCCACGTGGCCTTCTCCCGCGTCGGAAGGCGGAAGAAGGTGTTGGTTAGCAGAAGATGGTGTTCCGCACACGTGCGCAGAAGAAGGAGGCCGTTATCGTTACAGCAACTGAGACTGTGGGGACCCAACACTCCCTGCCAGGCAGCGTGGTCCGTCCCGACGCGGGCGTTGAAGTCACCAAGGACAATTAACTTGTCCTCTTTCGGCACAGTCGCCAGCAGGGCGTGCAGGTCCTCGTAGAATTTATCCTTCGCTCCATCAGACCTCGTCATTGGGGGAGCGTAGGTGCTGATGATGGTGGCGAACTTTTCTCCCAGCTGAGGCAGGCGGAGATTCATCAGGCGATCATTGATACCCTGCGGCAAACAGGGCAGACGTCCCACGATGTCGTTCCGGATGGCAAAGGCAACACAAGCGTCGCATCGCTCTGCCTTTGGCCGGCCGCTTCAGAAGAAGGTGTAGCCGGCACCCACCTCCTCCAGCTGACCCTACTCAGCGAATCGGGTCTCGCTGAAAGCAGCAATGTCCACCTTGTAGGGCGCCAGTTCCCTAGCGACTAGCGCCGTCCTCCGTTCCGGCCGGTTGCTCCTAGGATTGTCTAAAAGGGAACGAACATTCCAGGTTGCTAGTGTGAGTGGTCTCACCCGAGCAGCCTGGAGGGTATGGCGAGGGGGATGGGTACGGGGGTATTGCTGTTTGTTTGAGTTTTACGACCGCGTATTTTGCGATCCGCGTGCCGCGGCCGGCTGCAGAAGACGTGATAACCAGCATTTGTTTAGGGCACCTTTTCTAGCCCCTTCCTCCGCGAGGAGGCAAGCAGTGCTGTCCCTAAATAGGGCTGCTCGGACATCCCATACGGCTGCCGAACTCCACTATGGGTTACGGTTTTGTTTTAAGTGGGAGAACGACCCGAGTTAGCCTGGGCCGCCTACGGGGTTGCTGTCGCCCCCACCGTAGGACTTTTTGAGAGGGGGAGGTGGGAAGTTCGGGAGTCAGACATACCGGGTGTGGAGGCACACACAACACCGGAGACCCTCACCTGGTTTAGCCCGCCGGTCGTGATGTTTGCCCGGGGTGTGGCCGCTGGGAAAAACCCAACTTCGTGGAGCCACAGGTGAGAGCTGGGTACCAGTTAGAGGCGGCCACAGGAGCATTCACCACCTGTACGAGACAAATGGAGCGACCAAATGCTATCTGTGTGGTGCTACCCCTAACTAGTACCCCTACACACGCCCGTACGCAATACTTGGCAGGCGAAGGCGGCATGCTTCAGCGGTGGCGCTGACGACCCTGACAGTGGGCAGCTAGGCTATCAATTTAAAACACGCCAGGACTAGAGAAGTTAATTATCTTAAATCGGCTCTGCTAAAATGCAGTCAACAGTATTTAAACAGGGCACCAAAGAAAAAAATGCCCTTGACAAGGCCCCATTTCGATAGTTTCATTAAACGTCGCGGAAACGAAAATTCCGTGTTAACCAGGTCGCAGAATGGTTCAGGAGTAATACTGATGGATAAGAGAGAGTACGTAAAGAAACTAGGAAAACCGTATCAGGTCATAACAGCTTCAGGAAATGTGAGAACGACTTGGACCGGGCCGGGGCCATAGAGGGTCAGTTGACAGGCGTTCTCAAAAATCTCCACCAATAGGGTATTTAAGTTCACGAAGAGTTTGAGTGGTTGGGACCTGTAGGTATGACGATACCCAGAAGTACGACCTTCCAAATATTCAAAAACACGGACTCCCCCTGCATTCAATATTTGATATGCGAAATCAACTGTATTAAAGCACTGCAAAAGGGCTGGTATAAGAGCCAACTATGCTCCCAAGTTATCCTTATCTTCAAAGTTTGAAAGGCATCTTTGAATTTGTCGATACTGTCAAGGATATTGACGTTTGGGAACGGAGAATATCCTCGTTTCAGGTCTCGTTACTGTTATCTAACGTACCCATAGTAAAAAAATATAAACTATAATACTGCCTTTTCTAGGGGACACAGTACGCGAATTAGTGAGACGCCGCCTAAATTCAACTAGCACGAGCGCTTTCCCTCGTGAAAAGTTGACACTTGTTATTCACAAACTCTCCTTCATACGCGTGTGAGAAAAAAACCGTGGAGCGGGATACTCTGCGCGTACATTGAGCAGTCTGGCAAAGAGGGTACGCGAACACCTACTGCCGAGCTAGGCAGAGGTGAAAATATATCAATTTCGAGGTCTATTCGTGCACACCTAGTTGATAGGACTCACCGAGAGGACGCAAGAGAAGCTAATCCAGCGAGTTGTTGTCAGAAGACATTGGTGCAAACGTTCCATCTTTTTGACCCATACCAACTCCCGATGGGGACCTCACACCGCCTCCGTCCCCCATTGCCTCCTATGACACCCATTTGCACTCCGCGTGTTTAATCTACGGTATCGCCCACACCCTTCCTCCATCAAACCTCCTCCCCCCTTCCTCAGCCCCATTGACACAACATACCGACCTCATCATGCGAGCGGCGTGGCATCGAGGAATGTGACGAACCCCTGCGATACTTACAAACCCTGTCAACGGCCTATGCTTTGTATTGTCCTCATTCTGAATTACCGAAAATATATGGTTGTCAATTTTATTTTTTGATTGGAAATTATTTTTTTTCATGGCCTCCATATAAAGTGACTTGGTGGTCTTTCTTATAGACTGGCAATACAGAATAACTCCCGTGAACTTCGCATTTGACTGAAACCTGACAGGGCCATCAAACTGGTCCTATGGATTTGGCAAATTTTTCATTAAGTGCCGACGAAAACCTGTCAGCTTAAGCTTAATGCAGGTTGCAATGTTAGGCAGGTTAGGTACCTGCTAGTACCTATGCAGTATGGTAAATAATTATGTAGTTGCATACTACTTACTGTATGTTGGAAGTCTGTGAATATTACGCGGCTATGCCGCAGTAGCTGATGGATTTCAACTCAAGTATCCATAGAAAACTCCCGACGGAGATTGAAAACAGTCCCTTCCAAAGGAGTTATTTGAAGTTTGTGCAATAAATAACCTTGGAAATTAAACAAGACTACCTCTTTTCTTTTTGATATTCCTGAAAGGGTAGTTGCAAAAACTCTTCACTCTTCCTGTTCAGTTGCGATTTCTTGGGGAAAAAATATTAATTACTTGAGAGGCCTTAGACTTGCATCTAAGAATATCAGCAGGTTTTTTGATAATATAATCAAAATACTTCTGCTTTTAATTGCACACTGTCCGTCACAGGTCGAATGGACCTTCGCAGAATCGGCCCGAGTAGCCAAGGCCGACTCTGAAATTGCAGCTGAACAGCTGGGAACGCTTGGCAGAAATGACTATAAGATGAACCTCTGCTACGCACGGTGCGTTTCAGAAATAGTAAAACATGCTATTATTACCGTTTATAGCACACAAAATTATGCCCTGCGCACACTAGGTTGACCGTCTTGTCAAGCGTTTCCGAATCAATAGTTAGAAATTAATATTCAATAAACAATATGGGGAAAATAACATCTGTTACTGGCAGCGGATTTAAATGTATGAAAAAACTTCAGATCACCGAACTATCCAAACCGAATAGATTTGGAATGCTAGTACGAGTCTGTGCTAGCAATACAAACATTACATATGATACAAAAATGGAAATAAATAATTTTCTGCAGTAAAGCTCAAGTACAAAAAGCGCAATATATATATATATATATATATATATATATATATATATAGGCAGAATAACATGACCGACAAAGACAAGGGAGACTGGAATGGCCATTTCTGGCTTATTAGCCGTCATCAGCCAGCCATACCCAAACCCAGGCGCTGCGGCGCCCGAGCCTCGAACTCGCGACCTTGTTGGGCAGAAGTCAACGCTCTACCCACTGCCACGAGCTCGTTGTCTTGCCGGTTTCGATCGGGAATATTGATATCGTAGGCGCTCACCGATCGCATACAGGACTCATTCGTCCCGTTGTGCCTGGGGCTAACTCTCAAGCCCGCCAGCAGCCGTAAGGCAGCTAAGCAAATAACATGACCGAGGCTCGCGCCGCAGCGCCTGGGTTTGGGTATGGCTGGCTGATGACGGCCAATAAGCCAGAAATGGCCATTCCAGTCTCCCCTTGTCTTTGTCGGTCATGTTATTCTGCCTATATACTTAGCTGCCTTACGGCTGCTGGCGGGGCTTGAGAGTTAGCCTAAGGCACAACGGGACGAGTGAGTCCTGTAAGCGATCGGTGAGCGCCCCATTACCATTGTCAATATTCCCGATCGAAACCGGCAAGACAACGAGCTCGTGGCGCAGTGGGTAGAGCGTTGGACTTCTGCCCAAAGAGGTCGGGAGTTCGAGGCTCTTATGAGCCGCAGCGCCTGGGTTTGGGTATGGCTGGCTGATGACGGCTAATAAGCCAGAAATGGCCATTCCAGTCTCCTTTGTCTTTGTCGGTCATGTTATTCTGCCTATATCCTTAGCTGCCTTACGGCTGCTGGCGGGGCTTGAGAGTTAGCCCCCAAGGCACAACGGGACGAGTGAGTCCTGTAAGCGATCGGTGAGCGCCCCATTACCATTGTCAATATTCCCGATCGAAACCGGCAAGACAACGAGCTCGTGGCGCAGTGGGTAGAGCGTTGGACTTCTGCCCAACAAGGTCGCGAGTTCGAGGCTCGGGCGCCGCAGCGCCTGGGTTTGGGTGTGGCTGGCTGATGACGGCTAATAAGCCAGAAATGGCCATTCCAGTCTCCCTTGTCTTTGTCGGTCATGTTATTCTGCCTATATACTTAGCTGCCTTACGGCTGCTGGCGGGGCTTGAGAGTTAGCCCCAAGGCACAACGGGACGAGTGAGTCCTGTAAGCGATCGGTGAGCGCCCCATTACCATTGTTTATATATATATATAACTTCCTGTGTACTTCTATCGGACGTGCAAGTGGCGAGGGTGTAATTTTAGGTGAAGCAGACCCTTCAAGGTCGCGTCCTTTTAAGTAACAGGCTAGATACCACTTAAGCTTCCTGAACGTTGGTTCAAATTGTCGTTTCCCAATCATTGACTGACCGCTCGATACGATGGATTGGGTTGCGGTGTAACAATACGGTTTTGATTCGTGTAAACGTTTTACTTGGAGCCAGAAGACATTAAAGTAGGTTTCTTATCATGCGATTATGGACACATTTCTCTCCCCTCGGGTATTCTTTGAGCTACAGAAGATCAAATTGCTCGTCCCTCAGAAATGCTTTTGTGCAGCATTATACTAAAATGCTGAGGTTAGCATATATACGCTTCACCTACCCTTTCCGGTGGCGGTAACTTGGTCATTCAAAGAAATAGACCTTGCTTTAGTCCGTCATCACCAAGTTTGTCACTCACTTCAGGCGAAATAATTGCATTTAAGTGAAGCCATCTCCGCAGGGAAATAGCTTCTTGCTCGACACAACGGCAGGGGCCAATCGGTATGATCTATCGGAAGTAATCACTGGATTCCTTGCCAGTAAGTTACCCCCGTAACAGTTAAAAATTTGATCAGGATTTCCAAATGCTCACCCCCCCTCCATTTAGCGGACACCGAAGGTCGACTGAAACGAATGTTCTAATCGAACTAAGACCGTGAAACTTACAAATAGAAATTTCCATGACGGATAACACAAAGCAGGGTGCTCCCCTGGCCGTAGAATATCGACTTCAAGACAGAGAAGGAAGGACTCCCCGCATTCCGGTGGTTTGTCTGGACCAATGTTTAAAGTACAACTAGAACAGTTATATGAGGCAAATAAGAAACTCCAACGGCCAACTGGAATCGCCAACCGTCAGAATTCCTGATGGGCACCATACCAACTGAGCCGCCACAGAAGCGACCGGCAGATGCCCTAAGTAATCGATAACTCCGTCTTTTTTTCACAATGCGTTTCGAATAAATTTCCTAATCAATAGACGAGTACAGACTGTATCAAGTGCTGGCGTAGCTGAAACAAACGCATTAACATATGTAAACGTCCTGGTTTCTAAAATTGCAACCTGCATTTTTACTCATACTGGATTCAACGCAGACGTTTAAGACCATATACCATCAAGAGAGTGTACGTGAAACTTTAATTCATAGTTGTTTTTTTGCGGAGGGAGAGATTTATCAGCGCTGGGAAGGCGAAAGTGTTTTCAAACTGCATCCCTGACTAGGTGACGGTGCCTCACGAGATAAATGGCTGTCAGCATGAGGAAGAAGACAGTTTAAAATATCTCGGGGCAAGGCTGCTGCCGAGTAGACAGAGCAAAACCTATACAGTCTACCAAATCGAGGCCGATCGCCGAGTTTTCTCAAGCCTTAAGGCTGCGACGCAACGTCTCCATCGCCACGAAGAGTCGCATTTACCGTGCATCCGTCCGGTCAGTCCTTCTCTGCGATCGTGAATGCTCGGCTGTGTGTAAGCGTAATGATCGAACACTGGAGGCAGTTTCCAATACTTCTTGAGGACTATCCTTCGATTGAGGTGCTCCGACTTCGTTTCAAATGAAGCATTCCGCATTAACTGGGGCAAAAGTGCAAGGATATCACAGGTCATCAAAGAAAGACGACTGAGGTGGTTTGGACACGTTCTTCATCATCTACCTAACAAGCTCAATATTGCTGCCTTCGATCGGGCACTATTACCTAAATGGAGGAGTCGACGAAGGGGCCAACTCACAACCTGGCTCGATACAGTGGTTCTTGGACCTTCGGTATTCGGTCTCCTTCGCTGGCAAAGGGAATCGGTTTAGGTGCCCAGATCTCCAGCCCCGGATCGTCACCCGTGTATAGGGAGAGTCCGTGACATCATCGAGTTCGGTTAGATCAGGCATGATCACAGCCGTACAAAGTACAAGTTTGTTGCGGAATGCAAGAAAGTTATCAGTGACATTCATGGCAAGCTAAGCTTTTAAAATACGCCCCGCTGGAGGTTTGGGGGCAAGATCAAATTCGGCCCTGAAATCAGTTAAAAGATATCATTAAGGAAAAAAAGCTACAAGGCCGGATTTGAACCGAAAAACTAATGCGAGTAAGACGACATTTTATTCCTTACACCATGGACCAAACAGTTACTAAAAAAACTGTTTCTTATAAATTTAACAATAAAAGTTATTAATGCAGTCGATGGGTTCAAAGATACCCACTCATCTCATTGCCGGGAAACTAACTAGAAGCAGCATTACTGTTGGAAGAGGAACAAACCATTTATATAAGATTGAAATGAAACATACTGCGTGTAATTTCGGTCGCCAATATGTAAAATATAAACAAAAATATAATTACGTGCCCAACTTTAAGGTCTTATGTTGTATGACGGCACTACGTATTTTTGCGTCTGAAGTACTAGAGCAGCTTGATTGGAGCTAAGTCAGATGATCCGTTTAAAAACAAGTACGTGTAACTCCCCCAGCATCACGCCCCGGTGTGGTGAATATAATTTTCCCCTCTGATTTCCACACGCGAGAAAACACTTCAGAAGAAAGAAGAAGAAGAAGAAGAAGAAGAAGAAGAAGAAGAAGAAGAAGAAGAAGAAGAAGAAGCGATCACTGGAACGATCGCCTTATTGTCCTAATAGTTCGGATTCGCACGCCATACCACCACAACCCCGTGATAATTAGCAGCCACTACTTTCATCGCTGAGGATCGCATTTAATGCAATTATTGGTGGTTAATCCGCCCCGAGTCATTAATCTCCGTAATTTCGTCCCCATAGTAAAGTCTCGGCGTGATAATGACTCAGAACGTTAGCTCTCTGTCATTGAAATCGTTGGTCGTGCACCTCCTCCTCGCATGGCTAATTGCCATGTTCAGACAAATTCTCAGCACAAAATACGGAGGTGGGAGATCATTGCGCTTGTTATTTGACTGCAGGCGAGTGAATTCTGACATGAGCATCTTGTGGCTCATACGGTAGTCACTTCTTGTGAGAATTGTGGCCTCGACAAACTTGAAGGTGTGGTGTCCTGTAAATAATGCACACCCTGTGCCCCCCATCCATCTTATTTGTGAGGGTCTTTGATGAGGGAAATTCCGAAACGTTAGACAAATAAGTTTTTGATTCAGTGATCACATCTTCTTCTTGTTCTTCTTCTAAATCTGACATCAGCTCGTGTAAATGGACCTATTAGGTACCCAGTATTGGTATCCGCTGTCATACACGCCTTCCTTCCATCTATTTGAGTGCGCTTCGTATTCTACGTAGCCTTTCATAGGACGAGGAGACCAAGGATGAAAATCGGCCTGGCCCAATATTCATCTGTCTCACTCATTCCCCCATGTTTATATCTACTGTGTTCTGTTGCATAATTGGAGTATTAAAAAATGTGTTCACATTGCTACCTGCATTCATTCTATCAGTTCAAGCGTGGCGCAAGTTCTACATGGGCGCTGTCTGTGAGGATGGGTTCGAGAGAGAATCCAAATTGTCAGGATAATAACACTTTTGCTCCAGTGATAATGTCTCCATCTTCACGGAGCCTTTCCTCTCAATCCTGTTGGGTGTTTGCTCGGATCTATAGTTGGGCCCTAACTGTTTCACCAATGGACTGGTGTTCGCCGTCACTGCCGATTATCAGGTGATATGAACTTCCCCACGCATTTCGGAGGATTCGACCAGCCTCCTGCACAGTCTCCACCAAGTTACACCGCAAATATCTCTGATTTCGCTCAGGCAAACGGTCTCCGAGTCCTATGTCGAGAAAAACTGGGAGACGTGTTCCCCACCTCCACGTGCAGTGTGCGTTGAAACCACTCTATGACGGCCCTTTTGCGGGTTGTCTCTTGAGAAAAAAAAACGTTCTGCATTCAAATGCTCAGCTTACGAGGAGGTCATGAGTGTTGACAGTCTCAAAGCCGCTGTCCCGTAGCCGCCCTAACTGGGTCCTGTGACCCATTACTCCTATTCCTCTGCTTGTCTCCTCTCCTTCATCTACGCTCTCCCCCTAATTCAACCTCCAAATCTCCCACCGCAGCCCACGCTCATGTCTCTCCTTCTCCCCTCTCCTCACTCCATCACTCACAGTAGACAGTATGTTCACTTTCCTGACCGTCTGGTTATTCAAACTTCCTGGACAGTAACAGCTCTTTTGTCGCTTCACACTTCCCTCGGTCCAGGTGGTTGGGGAGGGGGGGAGGAGGAGGTACTGGTATAACTATCTCCCAGTCTTAAGCTCCTTGAATTTCTGTTTTGCTCCTTGTTTCAATATCCTAAAATCAGCAAGGGCACACTTTTGATTTACTGCACGAGCAACTCCAGGTCTTGTGGACAGTAGTGGAATTTTTACCTCAACTTGGCCTTCCTGTGCTCAAGCAGGCCTCTTGCTTGTTTAAACGGCACTAACAACGACAGGGTGACTGATAAGGGTAAACCACAACGTCCCAATTAAACCCCTTACTGCTCAAGTTATGCACGCATACGACAGTTCGACCGTCGTAGTCCGACGATGTCCACCGTATGCTCCCTGGGAAAGTAGAGCAGGGACAGTGACTTGTGCGTGATTTAGTTTAAAGTGATAGTAGACTTGCGCTGCATCTACCGCACGCTCTCCTCCTCCCCCACACGAGCCCGGTGTCAAGACAGAGTCAAGAAGAACGGAGGCGGGAAAGGACGCAGGTGGCTGGCGCGGCTGGGTCCCTTAAGTCCAAGCCGCCCCTAGGCGTGCCACCACACCTCCATGTTCGGCATTTGTTATGGGAGCGCAACCCGAATAACGCATGCCGTGCCCTGATGTGGCCCCCGTGTTGGTCCAACGCATCTACCAAGTGGCCCGTTTAAGGGGCACATGCACGCATACACACACACACACACAAACGGGGCACCTAAATGACTGTCTGTTATGTAAGTCAAACGCGAAGGCGTTTAGAGCCGCTCAAAATTTCCCCATAGTATGTGTTTGTACAAACGGTCTGCCCCTTTCCTACAAAACAAATGCCTGCTTGAGAACTGCCCGATGGACAGACAGTTAGTTTGGGCTTCAGAAGTCGTCTGCGGCAGTACCGTTGCCGACGGGATCCAAATGCACAGCCTGATGGCAATCATTCACACGCCTCTACCCAAGTGCATGAAAACCGCAGGAAATAAATTAGACCAGCGAACTTTGTTCCCATTTATTCACCCCCCCCTACACCATCTGTAGCACAAAATTCCCTATTGAAAAGCTACAGGAGAGTACGTACACTTATTTTTAATGTGATGCTTTTTCAAAACGTTTTATAATGCAGACCTACTTTATAAGAGTTGTCTACTGGCTGAACGTGAGTTTACTGGATAGAGCTGCTTGACACACTACTCCCTGATATTCGACGAAGGACGGCAAAAATCGGGTCTGTCTGTCTGTCTCTCTTCAAAAAACCAAATTCCAAACGACACCAACTCTGGGGACCGATCAACGAAAGTCCGAGATATTCAAAATAACTTCATAAGGCATTGTGAAACTTGAGTCTTAATGCATCTAGGATTCCATCACTGTCGGCATCGAAACAAGAGGAGTAGGAGTAGGAGTAGGAGGAGGAGGAGGAGGAGGAGGAGAAGGCGGAAAAAAGGCAACCACACTCATTGGTCATCCTTCCTTCCTTTACACTTACCTCTATAGGACGATTCATGATTACAGAGGCTTTAAACACGAAAAACACGAACTCCACTACTTATGCTCCGCAACCATAAAATTCGTTCGATGTACGACTGACTACCTTCTGGAATTAAAGGAAACTAGCAGAAATTCAGCAAATAGTAGCTTTTCAGCCATCACCTGAAGTGTGGAATTGACCGCTGACTTGTAGTCCTGTGGTAACTTCCACAAGACAACAGTAGTACTGATGTTCAGGGTGGTGGGGGTAGAAGTCGTAGTAGTAATAGTAATAGTAGTAGTAGTAGTCTAAGTAGTAGTAGTAGTAGCAGTAGTAGAAGTAGTAGTAGTAGTAGTAGTAGTAGTAGCAGTAGCAGTAGCAAGTAGTAGTAGTAGAAGTAGTAGTAGTAATAGTAATAGTAGTACTAGTAGTAATAATAGTAGTAGTAGTAGTGTTGTTAGCAGTAGTAGAAGTAGTAGTAGTAGTAGTTGTAGTAGTAGTAGTAGTAGTAGTAGTAGTAGATGTAGTAGCCAAAGCAGAATAATAATAATAATAATAAGCAGTCAAGTTACGGCATGAATAATTCAGTCAGTGTTGAAATTCCCAAGTAACTCGGTTTATGCCAGCTAGTGGTAAATGTAACTTAGCCTGTAATCCTATAACGTCTAATATCTGAGGTTTCTAGTAAGAGAAAAATGTTTAGAAATTTATTATTGAATTGAAACTCAGAAACACTTTCGATGAACAATCGCTGGTCCAGACTCATCATACTCTTGCTTCGAGATCCACATCTGCTGGAATGTCGAAAGAGAAGCCAGAATGGAACCACCAATCCACACAGAGTACTTCCTCTCCGGGGGGGCCACAATCTTGATCTTCATCGTGCTCGGAGCCAACGCCGATATCTCCTTCTGCATACGGTCAGAAATGCCAGGGTACATGGTTTACCCTCCAGACAGGACTGTGTTCGCATACAGATCCTTTCGGATATCCACGTCACACTTCATGATGGAGTTGTACGTAGTCTCATGGATGCCAGCCGATTCCATGCCAAGGAAACTTGGTTGGAACAGAGCTTCGGGGCAGCGGAAACGCTCGTTGCCAATAGTGATGAACTGGCCGTCTGGCAACTCGTAGCTCTTTTCCAGGGCTGAACTCGACGCCGCGTTGCTCATCTCCTGCTCGAAATCCAATGGTCACAATGAAAGCCAAATCTAAAGGGGATCATTCTCCAAGGGGCGCTGCTCCTTTGGAAAGAGGTCAACTTGCTCTCGCCAGTTCCTCCTTTCGAAGTGATCGCATAATTGTTCGCCTCAAGACTTACGAAGAGCACGTATTGGGTGGTCTAATAGGTCTTTGATGGTTTTGTAAATGCAAGTTTTTCCATAAATTTGCTTTGTTCTGGCGAGCGGTACCTATTATTCCAAAGAACCTTTATGCTCTGCAAAGCTACTGACACCTTTTTTAAATTATAGTAATTAAAATTTTTGTATGTTTAAGCCTAAGTAATGAAGTGCGAATATGAGAAAAGCTAGCATTTTCGACACCGACTATCTTTCACTCTCGGTCGAGGTGTCAACGTTGCCAAATCTGCGCGTGACATTTGTGCTGCGCGCACAGACAGGACGCTATGCCTGAAAGAATCGTTTAATAATGCTCACCAAATTCCGAAATAGCACGTTCGAAAGCAAAAGCGTCATCCATTCTGGACGACCGACTGGCTTCAATGAGGGCAGTTAAAATGCGCGTTTAAATGAAAATAAACAAAATAAATAGTCAGAATGACAAAACCGGCAAAGAAAAGGAAACTGTAATGGCCATTGCTGGTTTATTAAACGCCAGCACCCAGCTATGTCCAATCCCAGGAATTTTAAACACCCGATTATTGAACTCACGACCTGCTGATGGCGGTTGATAAACCGGAAATGGTCATTACAGTCTTCCTTTACTTTGCTAATGTCATGCTGCTGGGCGGCTGTTGGCGGCGTTCGAGAGTAAAATCCAAGACTCAACGGGACGAGTGTGTCCCACTACCAATGTTTAAGTAAATTTTCGGGAAAACGGAATTTACAGAAAACTATGACTGCATATTTGACAACCTAATCCACGAAGGACGGGAAATCTGGGTAAGCGCTGACATTCACTACAACACCTGTGTTTCGGGGAAGAAGAAGGATGAGGAGGAGGAGGAGAAGGATGAGGAGGAGGAGGAGGAGGAGGAGGAGGAGGAAGAGGAGGAGGAGGAGGAGGAGGAGGAGGGAGGAGGAGGAGGAGGAGGAGGAGGAGGAGGAGGGAGGAGGAGGAGGGAGGAGGAGGAGGAGGAGGAGGAGGAGGAGGAGGAGGAAATCCACGCGAGCCGCCACCACATAGTTGACGCGTTCCCGAGGTAATTAATTACGTTGAGGCAGAATTAGGTTTCGGAAACGTTTTTCAACTGGGAGAGGCCTTTAAAAAGACTATCATATTGATTCGACGGCCAACTAATAGCAGATTAGCGGTCTAATATTATTTATCAGATTTGACGCTGAACGTGCCCTTACAGCGAAGGGCCGGAAATTAAGCAGGCTGGATCCACAAGTACGCTAGCCCAAGCAGTGTGGAACGATGACCAACTCGCTCACCTCGCAGGCGCTGATCGATACCAAAATAAGTCGAGAGCTGCTTGACCTCGGACCGCCGCAGATCCAGCAGCCAGCATGCTGATAAGCCCGTCGTGATTTCACTGACAGGCTGGTGACTTCGTTTGCGGTCAAGGTTACGCAGCTAACACGCATAGTGAGGGGGTCGGAGCGGGAGAGACTATCAATAACGCGAAGCCTCTGCTGATTTTTTTCGTTGCAACTGACGACAGGCTCTGCCAGATTCTAAAAGTTAAGGCAAGTAAAACGGTGATCCCGGCTTTTTTTCTGTTCTCATCTTCTTTTCAAAATAGTCAACTACTTTGGTAACACGCCCTTTCCACATTTCCTGCCAAAAGGGAGCTTAATTACAATTAGGCGTTAAATAAATGTAGCGATCATTGTGTTTAGTTCAGTTAAACAGGACATACCAAAATGTGACAGCATATCCGACATGCAGCTCTAATGGGCACGTGTATACTGGGCTTGCCCGACCGTTCCCATGAAAATTATTGCTTTAGCTCACATATTGGACACGTGGCCGTTTAAACGCGAGGTCACATCCAACCTAGATGAACTGAGTTTCCTAAGACATACCCCGGGTATCGAATAACATTTTTGGGTTTTTCGGAACGGTGTTTATAAGCCGATGCCTACGCGTCCGGTCTCCGACGACCCAGTAGAAACACAAGCAAAGATATGGCACACTCTGTCATTCGCTAAGGACGTTTCAGAGACGACTGAGCGTATAGTTGCCGGAATAGGTGTTGGAATTGTACACCGACCCAAAGCTACCATACGCAGGGGGTGATGGAAATCAGAGACAAACTAAATCCCAAGGAGCTAGCTGGAGTAGTGTATTGCATTCAGGGCCTAAACTGTCCGTGAACATTCATAAGACAGACTGGACGCATGCTGGGATCGCGCATGCACGAATATGGGCTGGCCGTGTGACGGGGCGACGAATTCTCGCAAGTAGCTGCCCACATCTACGAAACGGGCCATGACTTCAACTTTGCAGTCTTCAAGATAATCATGCACGTCAGAATCAGGACGAGCCGAGGATGGGAAGTCGATCAATCAATATATCGATCTGGCGCAGGCATACAGGCCCCTGCACAGTTAGCTCCAGACTTGCGCCATTGATAATTGATTGGCTTGTACAAGTGTGTCCTTTTTCTGTTGCTGCTCCTATCGCTGATGATGGACTCCTGCACGCGTTCGAATAATAAACAACTTGTTTCGGCGCTTAACTAGCCTTATGCTTTACTGAAATCCTTTTTTCTTTAGGTCTACAACTATAACCTCTGTGAGTCTTCCGGTCGAACCATTTAATTTGTTCTCCCAAATTCTATTTTGCTTACGGAATAATTCTATTGTTGCATCCGTTTCCCTGTACTAAAACACACTGATTATGCGAGCGCAGCCTTTTAACCAAACTATATCAAAACAGTTGACGCCTGGAAGAAATTGACCCAGCATCGTCGTTTCCGGATCCCTCAAACAGGGTGTAAAGTGAAACCGACTTATAGCATCAGATTCTGTTGTTTGGTTGCTTGTCAATTGTTCCTTTATCGTCGTGTGAACTGGATGAGAACATTGTCTCTGCTAATGATCAGAGCATGGTGGTTGCAAATCGATGAGTTGAGCAGGTTTTTGCAGCATCCACCACACTCCTCTCCCATCTACCTGAGCCCGGTGTCAAGACAGAGTCAAGAAGTCCGGAGGCAGGCTTGGACGTAGTGGCACACAAAACAAAACGGCCCGTCTACGTGTGCCACGCACGATTGAGTTCACGATAAACGCCAGATTTCCCACAAATGGGTGGATTACTGGGATCTCACATGCGCGAGAGCACTACTGAGGCCACCTTAAGAAGGAGTCGTTGGGCCAGACTTTCACTCCACAAGTCGGTCACTCCGACAGTTTGACCTTCGATTCGGACGAGGTCTACTGTGTGCACCACAGCAGGGCGGGCGCACGGACTTGTGCTGCATCTATTGCACTCTCTTCCCCTCCCCTACCTGTAGCCGTTGTCATGACCAAGTTACGAAAACTGAAGGCAAGAGAGGGCGCAGGTGGCTGGCGCGGCCGGCATCGACCATAGGGGGGGGAGGGGCGCCACATCTGGCTCGGATCCCACGGAGTGCCATAGAAACCACATTAAGAAGTAGCCATTGCATCCTGACTCTCAGTCCATCAGTCGGCCACTTCACACAAACACACACTGGGCTGACGGCGCGGTTCGAGTTATCCCGGCAGTTGGCAACCGTCCAAGCTACAGCTTTTAGTGCACCATGATAGCTTCAAGCCTATGGTTCCTGTTCGCGTGTGCTGCTGGGGGGCATATAGGCGATCCCCACCTTTATGCGGCTGCCGTCAATCGTGAAAGACTGGAATAACAATCGTCACCTCAGTGTCGGTGAGTTGATGGTTGACTCGGACACAGCGTAAGCATTGAACTGGTAAGTGGGCCTTGTTAGTGGCAGTTCGACCGTCGATTTCGACGAGATCCACCGTATGCTCTACACCAGGTGGTGCAGGGACGGTGACTTGCGCGTGAATTAGTTTAAAGTGACTGTAGCCTTGCGCTGCAGGTACCGCACTCTCTCCTCCTCCCCCACATGAGCCCGGTGTAAAGACAGAGTCAAGAAGACCGGAGATGGGAGAGGGCGCAGGTAGCTGGCGCGGCCGGAGCAGCCCCTGGGCGTGCCACCACACCTGGCTCGGATCCCACGGAGTGGGAGTGCCATAAAAGCCACATTAAGAAGAAGCCATTGAAGCCTGACTCTCAGTCCGTCAGTCAGCCACTACATACAAAACACATTGGGCTGACCACGCGGTCCAAGTTATCCCGTCAGTTGGCAACCTTCCAAGCCACGGCTTTACGCGCACCGTGATAGTTTTAAGCGCGTCAGATTGTTTATAGTGAGGAACATGCGCTGAGCTGTCGACCTCACTCTCTCCCCAACCCCCACCATCAGACACTGTCCGAGCCGGTCAGTTGCCTGATGTGGGAGTGGGCGCATTGGCTGACGGATCAGCGTACCCGTCTTCGCGCGCCACAGCACGACCTGGCCCCCATAACGTTATATGCTTTACACTGGGAATGGGAAAGGAGAACGAGGTCGACGGCATAGCTTACGATAACCTATCTGACGCTCTTGAAGTTATCACGGCACGCTAAAAGCCGTGATTTTTAAGGATACAAATGACTGGATAACTTGGGCCGCGTGGTCAGCCCAGTATGTGTTCTTATGGAGTGGCTAACTGACGAACTGAGAGTAAGGCAACAATGGTTCCTTAATGTGGTTCCTGAGACACTTACACTCCGTAGTATCCACGTTAGCCACCCGCGTCCTCTCGCGCCTCCTGTCTTCTTGACTATGTTGTGACACCGAAATCAGGTGGGGAAGGGGGAGGGAGCGTGGTGGCCGCGGTGCAAATCCACTATCACATAAAACTCACCCATGCGCAACCCACCGTCCCTGAAAGATTCTGCTGTTGAGCACACGGTGGAATTCGTCGAAATCGGTGGTTGAACTGTCAATCTCGTTTACAAGCAGCATTAATAAATGGAGGACATTTGGTGCGTTATGAAGAAAGTTGTCAACATCTTACAAATCGCATAACCGGAAACGTTTAGAACCAAAATATATGCTTTCTTCTAATTTAAAGTGCAATTTTCTGCCGAATAAGAACATAAAGTATATTTTTGTTTTTAATTTCTATAAAAAGTTGTTTTGAAAAAGAGGGCCATTGAAAAATCGATTTTGAGATTTTACTGTTCAATTAGTTAAATTTTAGAGAATTAAGTTGATATAGGCGGCAGAGAAGATCCTTATTCAAAGGACGGCATCTTTTCCTCTCCGTATTATTTTACGGTTATGTTGTAGGTTAATCAATATAGCAACCTCTTTTAAGTAAGCTTTTCTTATAGAATCGCGATTTAGAATTTTGTTTTAGGTTTCATGAGATAAAACATCTACTGTACACTGTGAAAAAAAATTTACAAGCAAGTCGGTTACTGGGGTTTGTCACGCTGTGGCTACAAATATATAGAAGAATGACTTGCTCACACATTCGGAAAAGAAGAGAAATTATGCAAATAAATGGCAGTTTGCATTCGCCCATGGTTTTCAACCACACGATCACATTAACGCCAATTTTCCCTTCTTGGAAATCTTTTGGTCATAGTCGTGCTGTGGTTTTCAGGTTACCGTGGGAAAACCAAGTCAGAAGCAAGTTATAATAAAATTGATATCTGCTACAGCGATATCATGATGCTGTGGTCAAGCTACCATGACTCCAATTTAACCACTTTAATAACGTATATCCGTGCCATCGCCGTCTGACTCCCAGTCCACTGGTCAGCCACTCGACACACACAGCACATACACTGAGCCGACGGCGTGGTCTGGTGGAAGCGTCAGATTGGCAGACTTCCCAGCCACGGTTTCTAGGAAACCGTGATATACTCTGGTAAATGGTGATTGTGAGGGTGTAGTCGATGTATTGGTGTAGGTAGTGTGTGCTGATGCAGCTTAGCCTCCGGTGGTTTACCGGAGGTTGTCGTGGAGGTGCATGTGTCCTAAGAGGCCCATGTGGTGTGTAAATGTGCGGGAGCAAAGAGGGCAGTGAAGGCGGGCGCGTCGACTGTATGTCGGAGCCCAAGGCACTGGTTCACCAGCCTCCGTGCGATGGGTTCGCAGGTGACCGACAAGGCCGATGCGTGAGTTGAAGTTGCGGGCGCAGTGTGTGCAGGAGAAATCGGTAGAGGCTGGGGGGGATGTCATTCATGGTAGTGGGGGTGGCAGGGGCTCTAAGAATGGCAGGAGCGGAGGGTGTGCATGGTGTATCGGTGTTGGCGGCATTGCGGTGCATTCCGCTGTCATGAATGCGCATGTGACCGAATAGGCCTATGCGATGAGTGAATGCGCGAGGACAGTGAGGGCAGTGGAGGCGACGATCTCTGCTGTGTGTTCGTGCTCCGGGCAAAAACTCACCAGTCTCTGTACGATGTATTCGCAAGTGACCGACCAGGCCGATGCATGAGGTGAATGTGCGGTCGCATTGAGTACAGCTTAGGAGAGATTCCCCATCGCTGATGGTGGTGGTGGTGGTAGTGAAGGCAAAGGCGGTGGTGGTTGCGGTTGTGGGGGTAACAGGCGATGAGTAGAGGGATGTTGTCTCTATGATGGTGGGAGTAATGAAATTGATGCCAGATGTGAGGGTATGGGAGTCAGAATGGGGTTGGCAGAATTTGACGTAGAAATTGGAATTGTCGGATTGTTGGTGCATTGCGTCCGAAGATGTCCAACCAGGCCGATTCGCGCGCGGAAGATGCGTTGACAGTGCGGGCATGTTGGCAGGGCCTGGGCATTGGCGGTGTTGGTCCGGGGCATTGGTGACTTTCGTGCTGCTATTTGGCCTTGGCGGCGACGATCCGGTTGGCCTCATAGATTGCTGAATCGGTCTTCACTGATCTTCTCCATGCCGATCTATCCTGGGCGAGGTCCACCCAGGTCGCCGAGTTGATTTGCAGTTGCTTCAGCGATTTCTTCAAAGTGTCCTTGTAGCGTCGTTTTTGACCTCCCTGCCGGCGAGAACCCGTAGCGACATCTCCGTAAAAAAGTCGTTTGGGTAGTCGCTCGTCGTCCATTCTTACCAGGTGGCCGCTCCATCGCAGTTGCCCTTGCCTCAGCATGGCGTGGATGCTGAGGATTCCGGTCCGCTCCAGGACTTCCGTGTCCGGGATCCTGTCTGGCCATCTCAGCTTCAGTATTCTGCGGAGGCAGCTGAGATGAAAGGGATTCAGTTTCCTGGCTTGGTTCGAGTAGATGGTCCAGGTTTCCGCTCCGTAAAGGAGTGTCGTCAAGACGACGGCCTTGTACATCTTAAGTTTGGTGTTCAGGTGAATTCCGTGGCGACTCATGACGGAGGCCTGCAGCCGGCCGAAGGCCTGACTAGCTTTGGAGATCCGTTGGGCAACCTCGTCATCGATTCTCGTGTTGCGCGACATCGTGCTTCCTAGATAAGCGAAGGTTTCCACGTTTTTGAGTTGAGCACCGTTGAGATTGATTCGAGGAGCATTGTATTCCGTGCTGGGTGGTGGCTGGTGCATGACAACCGTTTTGGCTGTACTGATTGTTAAGCCGAAATCGGCGCAGCCTGTGGTGAGGAGGTCCATACTCCTTTGCATGTCCTCCTCCGTCACGGTGTTAAGGGCGCAGTCGTCCGCGAAGAGCAAGTCATGGACTGTAGTCGTAGACACGCGCGTTGGAGCCTGCATAGGCCGACTGTTGAGAAGGTGCCCGTCAGTTCTAGAGGGTGGCCCCCACACACCCAAATGCCTAGGTTTAAAACAGCGTTGGTGCTTCATTCTAGCGAACTGACAAGAGCGAGGACGAAAGTATTCTTTAGATAGACGACGGATTTCGTCCAAGATGAGTATGTGAGAGAGGTCTACTCTTTTTAAGGCAGGTGCACTAAAGATTGATCACTTTCCCGGTCGCAATCTCCAGCTCCACGCTTCCCAGTTTACAGTTATGGGCGCATTTATAATTTTTCCTAGAAACTGCCTTCTGATAATGTAAACCACTAAGCAGTTCTTCGAGTTTACATTCATTCTGGGCTTGAGCCCAGTCTTATCGGTGATATTCTGCGGCCCAACTCCGGGCGCATATTGTGACGCTGAACCTCTCGCGACTACTTGCACTTGCGCACAAGTAGTGGTGAATCATCCTAAAAGCTGACTCAAACACTACTGCTCTGGAGGCGCTTTTACGAAGTCCCACTGAGCCACACCATGGAAGACATTGTTGCGGCGCCGGATGGGTGCTCTGGAGTGGCTGCCAATTTCTTCCAACCTATTCTTCAGTGCTTCTGTACCGAATACACTACCGCCCCAACTGGCGCTGCTGCGATACCTCCCTAAAGTTTATCCTTCCCAATCCAGCATCGAATGCACTTCATCCTACAAAAGACAATATTCTCCTAACTGGCGTCCCACTTCTTCTCCTCCCATACGGAAACGGACCAAAAGGTCGTAGAGGTTAGGGTCTTCTCTAAGAAATTAAGCTGCAAAATAGTGCTCAATACGACGGGTACGAGAGAGAGAGAGGGGTCGATACTTCGCGAAATTTCCATTTACTACAAATCTCATGCGCATTTTAGTGAATAACGATACATTTAAAATCGTGGTCACACAGTTTGTTAACCGACGCGTAATTCGCTCTTTCACGCTTAAAAGACCAGGTCAGTAACAACGCCGTAGCACAACGGCAACAAATGTGAACGCTGAGGCAGTGAAGTCTGGTTTTGTGTATTCAGGAACCAGAACGTTTCTGGCATGCACAGCATATAATTGTACGTGGAAGTGCGATATTATATGAACTTCACCGACACCCGCACTTTAAACTGTAAACAAATCTGCGACCTTAAAGGCTCCGCAGCGGTTAATTATTGTCTACTTGCCACTCAATTGGTCAGACCCGGACATTGACCATAGAAGGCCAGAAGTATAGAATATAAATTCACAGAATGAGCAACCAGAGCGCAGACGACACACGGATAGACAACCAAATGCAGATGGTATGGGCTTTTAACGACGACATC
>WEDG01001178.1:0-40712 GCA_017591395.1 Schistocephalus solidus | reverse complement strand
TTGTTGTACTTCGTTCCAGTTACGTATTGCTATGAATATAATAACAAATCAAAACGGCCCCCTAGACACTAGAAATTAGGAAAATATTATAAAAATTCCTTAATTCAAAAAGGCCCAACGATCCAACTTCTATTCCATAAGATACGCGACAATATGGAATGCCCTGCCAAGTTCTAGTAGAAATAGTCAAACCCTACTAGAATTTAAAATAAAATCAAACAATATCTGCTAAATAATACCACACATCTATTTTTGAATAAGATAGGAAATTTTTCAACTCAGTTCTTTAACATCAAATTCGGGCCGAAAGGGCTCCGATAACGCCAACTTCGGGAATCACACGTTTTACGACGTGTTGGTTACTATTGGCGATAGCTTCTTCAATTCTGAGTACTCCCGATGAGCTGCCGTATGTGCAAGTCGTGAGTCCAGCAAATCCAAACGAACCTTGCGTGCGCTTCCGATAACGGTGATAGCCATTTCAGGCCAGAAGCTCCCACGAGTAGTTATTTGACGTCCTTTTATGAACATACCTTCGACGACCTGCAATGCACACAGAGATGAAGAATTTAATCAACTGGTTATGTGGTACACCTTCTGGCTATGGACAAGCTATAGCTGGTGATTAGTGACCTACAAGACTCATAAATACCTATCCTTTGGTTATGCGCAAGGGTTCTCATCAGCTTTTTTATATTGTTAAAACTTAATAAAAAATTTATGATAATTCTAAATTTTCAAATGTTTTCGGATAGCGTCTTTATTTTAATATTTAATATTATGATTCTTAAACAATTTTCTTTAAAACTAACTTGCAAAACTTATTATTTTTTTATCTGAGTCTGTTAGTAGTATATTTCATTCGTTTATGCTCTAAGTCATTCGAAAGCGCAACGAGCCGTACGCCTAGGTTTTGAAATAGCTTTATGAAATGAATGGTTCTAGCTGTTTCATATAGCTAACTCAAACAAAGTCAACACTATGTTATTTAATACAAATATGAAGCCTGTAGGACTGCATTGAAATTTTCGTACCGTTGAACTCTTCCTGCTACTAATCTATTTTCACCTTTTTTAGCAATCAGTCCACTAAGTCTAATTAGTCAGCAAACCCCACACCGGAATTGACTGCGTTTGTAGCGGCCGAAGACTTCGAGGTTTGCACGCACACGGGCGAGTAACGCACCTGTAGTCGTTATAAGACGATGTGCGTATTGAACACCATGCCGATCACTCAAACGCAACAGTCATCAGAAGGAACGGCAGAAATGTTGGAAATGGATTCTACTATTTGGAAGGATATAAAGGCATGAAAAGGGCACAATAGAAAATAAAGAAGGGAGCGTTACATGAGGCGATATCCCTTTTGGAGTGGGGGAATAACGTCATGTCTGTTGGATAACCGGTGGAGAGTGCAATGCTGTGGGCAACTGCAGGGTCGGGACGAGGGGATGCTGACATTGAACGGAGGGTAGCGATACGATAAGTGGCGACGGTACTCGTGGGGATGGGGGTCAGCGTTCGAGAGTGGAAGGGGGCACCGGCATCTTCACCGACATTCCATCACTCCATCCTCATTCAGGATCCGCGCGAAAAGTGCTCCTAGTCCATTAAAACAATTATGTAGGAACTGTGGTTCGTTACACGTTCGCATCTGATTGGAGTACCTATCCCTTTGAATCGACTGCAGACGTTTCCACCTCCGTTGAATGAACACTCTCGAACGTCAATAACAGACTAGTCTTGACTTACCATTTTTACCCTGATACATTCATCCCCATTCTGTATAGCTGTTTTAACTTCAAATTTTGCTATTTCTTAACCTTGGAAAACAGGTTTTTTTACTTAAAGCAAACTCATCATTTCGAATACTGCTATTTAAGCAAACAAACCAAAGCTCAATTGGTTACTGAAAAGAGGAGTTTGTTTTAGGTTTTTTCCTGTGTTCTAAGGATTTGACGGCACTAAAGCACTGCCAAATCAATAAACCTATTTTATTGCATTTTACCTCGGGCTTTGTAAAAAGGGAGACTGGAAAAATATAGTGAATTAGTGCGTGATCACTTGTGAATAGATCACGATGGAAATTCATAAAGAGAGGGCAGACATCTTTTGTAAAAAGTTATTATAAAATGCTGTCATTTCTAGTCACTGCGGTATAGACATATTTGACGTTACCTTGGACTGCCAAGCCACAAATTCAGAAACCTACGCAGTACTCCTAAGAAAATTAAATGTAACAGATCTAAGCGAAAATTACTAATCAATTCTAGCTTACAAGCTAGTAATGGCGAAAGGCCAAAGCGATGGCAGTCATCGGTTGCAGAGAGGACGTCTGCATCCGACCTCACCCGCTCAGACACTTTGTCAAGAATAAATTTATCTGCATATTTACCTTTTACGCAGCATATTTCATAGCCAAAAAGGCATTCGCATTCTTAATTTGCTTGATAAAATCCATAGCAGGTGCATCACAAATTACAGCTACCAGATGAATGTCAAGCGTCCTTTTGATATCATCAACATACGGACCATCCTTGGCCAAAGATATTTTCTCTTTATCAAACCGCCTACAAAATTTTTGTTCATCTGATGGCCTTCTACGGGAAAAATATATTCCTTTAACGAATATTTGACTAACAAAGGGCTGTATTATTCAAACTAGGATAGGCCAAAACCCACGCTAAGATTTCTTATGAATCGGGATTCCACCAGAAACTAAATAAGGTACTATTTCATTGTCTATTTTTTGCTTTAAGAGGTTCAAAACTGCTCAGTTGACTAATTCACAAATCCAAATTGGACGTACTCATCACTACCCATTGGTTTCGCAGTTGGCAAATAAAATTAGTTGTATTTAATGCCGGTTTACAGGTATTGTCAGATGAAATATTCAATGGGGATCAGGCTGACAGTGAAAAAACTCCTGAATATATATCATTTTAAGTGTTTTTCCTATCTTTATGTTATTCAGAAGAAAAAACTGCTGTCTGTAAGGATGATAGCAGTTCAGATCAGGGAAAGGCTAACACAACTACAGTCTCTTTGCAGTCTCTCTGTCTTTGTTTGGAACCGAGATTCTGCCCAAGGCAAGAGTGCATCCGTGGACGGTTGCTCACTGTCTGACGACGATATCAACGGATGCAGGCCGCATAGACGGTGCCGTTTCCCTTCAGGTAACACTAGGGATCAATTTCAGATGCCACACACTCCGTTGAACAGGAAAACAGATTCAACCATGTCAATGCCCAAAATTCTTTGAAACTGTTCTAAATGCAAAAAAACTAGCAATAGTTATCTTAAACAAAGAATAACTTCGCTGGATTTTTATTTTAATTGGGGTAGTTTATTCCACATAACTATGGCGATAACGAAAAGAATCGAAGATACTTAACCGCTTCGGCCAGGACTCGAAACACCAACCTCACGATAGTTACCGATGCTCTGGACCGCTCGGCCACGCCCGGGAAGCCAGCAGAAAAAACAAATAGTATACACTACAAAAATAATGATCTCTCCTATCTTTGTAAACCGTTTTCGATTTCATGTAACAAAACTTACCAGAAATACTCGAGTCACTCTCAGCAGACCGAGAAGAACCACAAAGCAGCAATATTGAAGAAAGCAGTGCACTACTGAACATTACCAAAACTAAGCTAAACAGTGAAGGGCTGGCACACTGTGATGGATGCCGAGGACTCACAACCAGAGTTTTGAGATAAGAAGGAGATCTCGATCTCTTATTGGAAATAATATCAGTCCTCATAAACAATAACAAAATTAACTCGCCGAAACACGATGCAAATGAACTGAAAAATATCAGCAAGCTAGACCATAATCATCGCAAGGAAACGGTAGAAGTCAATAGGCACAACATTTAAGCGAAACAAAAGAGAAAAAAGAACGAAGTCATTAGAACAAACCTCTGAGTCAGTTGAAATACAGATGACCAGAAAAAAAATCAGCGAGGAGGAAATTATGTCTTGCGTTTCCCCAGGTTCGGGAAATCTGGTGCAATTTTCAATTCAATTCAATTCAATTCAATTTATTGAGGGAAATAGGCATGGGCCTTTGAGTACCCTATTTGTAACGTAAAATTAAGTGCGGTATACAGAGAAACCGTGTGGGTTGCCAAGGTACAAAAGGCGGTCATAAAAATCTGACAAGTGGTGCACGACCTCGAGGGTTAAGATAAATGCCTCATCGCTCAGGCTCGTTGCGGAACACAAAACTGTCAAGGTTCCTTTTAAAGCTTTCAGCGATGGTGACATCACAACGTCTTCAGGGAGGGCATTCCATGGTTTTAATCACTCTGACAGAGAAGGAGAACTTGCGCACATCCAGTCTCGCCTGCTGGACACGCAGTTTCAATGGGTGACCTCGGAGATGGTCGTGGTGGCAAATTCAAAAGAAGTCCGAGAATTCCAGGCAACAATCCATCCCTTCACAATGCGATATGTCTGCAGGAGATCACCACGCATTTGCCTATAACTCAAAGGGAACAGATTAAGATTCATTAGGCGGGTGGGATATGGCAAGGAGCTTTGACTTCTAACCATTTTTGGTGGCTTTCCTCTGGACTCTTTTCGAGGCAGTTCTGATCTTGAACTGTCCAGGGTTTCCAGGCGTGCATAGCATATTCCAAATGTGGCCTAATGAATGTTCCAAAGGTCTTAGCAAAAAGATCTTCATCGAAATCCAAAAAAGGCTCGTCTGATGGCATGCAACACCTAAATTGCCCTCTTCGCCACTTTCGAGCAGTGAGACGATGGTTTTAAGGTGGTGGTCATCAGCACACCAAGGTCCTTTTGGGTTTCCACGTCTTTTAAGGCTTCACCGTTGAGAAAGTAACTTCTACTTTCGGCAGATCCAAAAATCCAGAAATCCGACTGCACAAAAGTAAATCAGCGATCGACGGTCTCTGAAAAGTCGAAAAACAGTAATCGTAAGGTATCTTTACTGCAACGGACGAGCGACAGCAGCATGCTCTTTACATGTCCGTCGAACTACAATGAAGCAGGGCATGGTAGCCAACAAAGTAATGGCGGAAAAGTGGCCTGTGACTTATCGACAGACCTGGATGACACAAACAAAAATTCAGGTTTTCCGGGTGCTATTCGAGCAAACGCATTGTCAAGAGAACTCGCGCTGTTTGAAAGGTCCAAAGAGATGTCTGCAAATCAACCAACAGGCTCATCGATGAAGAAAAATTTGAACACAGTATTAAAGACTGTAACAAAGGGCATGATTCAACCTTCCATCACTAAAAGAAAGCAGAATGCAGAAACGAGTTTTTTCCCTGGCAGATCATTTTGTCTGGTAGTTCAGGGAGTCTCAGAGGCTACTGGGGAAACGCCAAAAGTAAGGGTGAAACAGGATCTGCTGATATTTCAAAATTTATTGAATGATACGCAAGAAACTGGTGTGACAGTCGACATCAAAAAGATCTTACGATTGGGGCCTCTCGTTACAAATGAAACGCATGAGGTTCGACCAAGACCATTAAAATTCGTCTTGAAGAGCAAACAGCAGATATATCTATTGTGCTCTTGAAAGTCCCGACTACGAAAAAATAATCGTGGAGGTATTTTCAGCCGGATTACTCTCCCACCGATCAGATGAAAATGAGGACACTGGTAGCAGAATTAAAAAGACGTCCATACGGGGGGGAACAAAACTTGAAAATTGTAGACAACAAAATAGTCAAAACGGCGCTCGTTTTAATGGGAACATCCGTTGAAATTGACGGCAACCACGCTGGTCAAAGCCCTACCAAATGCCTATAGATTTGAACCCAGACAAGACACTAGATATATTCAATTCATTCAAATCAATTCAATTTATTGAGGGAAATAGGCATGACCTTTGAGTACCCTATTTGTAACGTAAAATTAAGTGCGGTATACAGAGAAACCGTGTTGGTTGCAAAGGTACAAATGCGGTCATAAAAATATGACAAGTGGTGCACGACTTTCAAAGGTTAAGATAAATTTCTCATCGCTCAGGCTCGTTGCGGAACATAAAACTGTCAAGTTTCCTTTTAAAGCTTTCCAGCGATGGTGACATCACAAAGTCTTCAGGGAGGGCATTCCATGGTTTAACCACTCTGACAGAGAAGGAGAAATTGCGCACATCCAGTCTCGCCTGCTGGACACGCAGTTTCAATGGGTGAACTCGGAGATGGGTCGTGGTGGCAAATTCAAAGAAGTCGGAGAATTCCAGGGAATAATCCAATCCCTTCACAATGCGGAATGTCTGCAGGAGATCACCACGCATTTGCCTATAACTCAAAGGGAACAGATTTAGATTCATTAGGCGGGTTGGATATGGCAAGGAGCTTTGACTTCTAACCATTTTTGTGGCTTTCCTCTGTAATCTTTCGAGGCAGTTCTGATCTTGAACTGTCCAGGGTTTCCAGGCGTGCATAGCATATTCCAAATGCGGCTAATGAATGTTCCAAAAGTCTTAACGAAAAGATCTTCATCGAAATCGAAAAAGGCTCGTCTGATGGCATGCAACGCCGAAATTGCGCTCTTCGTCACTTTCAAGCCGTGAGGTGATGGTTTAAGGTGGTGGTCGTCAGCACACCAAGGTCTTTTTGGGTTTCCACGTCTTTTAAAACGTCCCCGTTGAGAAAAAAGCTTCTAATTTCGGCAGATACAGATGGGTTGCCTTAGCGAAGTATTGTACACTTATCAAAGTTGAACCGCAAAAGCCAATGATTTGACCACTCCTCCAACCAAGTTAGGTGTATCTGCAGTTTATCTTCGTCAGCAGGGCTCTGGATTACATTCCAGAGTTTAATGTCATCGGCAAACATTGCTGCTTCACAGTCGAGATTCCTGACACAATCGTTCACGTATATTAAAAACAGTATTGGCCCTAGTACTGAAACCTGAGGCACCCCACTCTCGACCGCAGCAGAACTTGACCTCTCTTGGCCAATGCACACAACCTGGCGCCGACCAACGAGGAAGTTTTCGATCCACTTGAGGAGGTTACCTCTGATTCCAATTCTTTCTAGCTTTTACAGCAGTCTCTTGTGCGGCACAGTATCGAAGGCCTTTTGAAAGTCAATAAAGGCAATGTGAACCGTGTGTCTATCTTCAAGTGCTTGGATCCACCTCTGGAGCGAATACAGCAAATTCGTTGTGCATGATCTTCCTTTTCTGAACCCGTGTTGACAGCTTGATAACAAATTATGAGTCTCTAGGAATTTCACCAATTTGCTCTTGATGATCCTTTCCATAATCTTGCCAAGGATGCATGTCAAGCTTATGGGCCTGTAGTACTTCACTACAAGGGAGTTATATGTGCCAGCTTCCAATCGAAAGGAAGTGTTCCGGAGTCAAAGGACTTTTGAAAGAGCAGTGACAGAGGTGCGGAAAGTTCATTGGCGAGTTCTTTCAGAAGCTTGGGTAAACGCTCGTCTGGTCCTGGAGATTTCGACTTTTTTAGTTTTTTAATTCATTTTGGATAAGAACTTCTGATAATACTATGTGGCAAATGCGTGCAGTCGGCGGATTATCCACTGAGGGACGAAGGAACCTTGTCTCGTTTGTGAAGACTGAGCGGTAGAACTGTGAAAGTACTCGGCTTTTTCCCTGTTTTCAGAAATTTCGACGCCCACGGCAGTCTTAATCAGCGGTATTTGATGTTTGTTCCTTGTACATCTACGGAGGTAACTGCAGACTAACTTTGGATTCTGCGTTGCCTTTTGCAGCAAATAATTCTCAAATTCTCTTCGCGTTTTAAGAATAAGGCTTCTTATTTTGTTTCTCTGTCTTTTATACTTATTAAAATAGGCGACTTGATTAGACTCGCAATATTTTCTCCACAACTTGTGCTTCCTGTTTATTTCCCCTTTTTAAGTTGCTGTCTAGCCACCAAGGACGCTTGTTGTGATGAACACGCGTTAGCGGGCAGTGGTTGTCCATAAGTTGCAGAAGAACATTTCGAAAGGACACCCAATCTTCGTTTACGGTGCTCGAAAACATTGAGGTCCAGTTGATGTCTTTTAAATCTGCTCGTATCTGATGGAAGTTTCCTCGCCAAACTTTACGCCGTTTTTTCTCTATAGCAGGCGCAACGGAGAATAAGGAGTAGTCCCACATAAGCACCACATGATCACTACGACCGAGCGGAGGCATTGAAATAATCTCGTCAATGCTGCCTGATGTTTTCGTGAAAACCAGGTCAAGACAGTTAGTCCTTTGTCCTTCACGTGTTTTCGTGGGGAAATGAACATGTTTTGTGAGGAGTGCATTCAAGGTGTTTTGCAGAAAAACATAATCAAAAGTCGATTTCGGGCATGATGATTGAACAGTGCTCCAGTTACTTCCTGGTGCGTTGAAGTCACCCATAAGCATGACAAAAGGTCGACTAAATAAATTTTCTTATTGTGAAATATCTTGTGAAATATCCAGCAAAAATCGCCATGTGGAAGAAAGAACTAAAAATCTTCAGAAATCGCGGAAAGAAAACAAGATTAAAATGATGTACACAAATGTGCAGTGTCTATTGAACAAACGGATGGAATTAAACTGGTCGTGGACCATTTACACCCTTACTTTATTGCTCTAACTGAAACATGGTTAAGTGAGCAAATCGCAAACACAGAAGTCCGCATAGACGGTTTTCAGCTTATCCGCATGGATAGAAACGGACGTAGGGGTGGTGGAATCGCAATGTTTATACGAGAAGGCATTGACTTCATTCCGGATGGGCCCTCGCCAAATAGGATCTCGTCTTGCGAAATACTTTGTTGTAAACTGAAATTCCCAAACCAACCAGACCTCCATATTGCCGTGTATATTGACCCCCTAGACAGCGAACGGACACGGACAAAGCACTCATCACAGAGGTAAAGCAAATCTGCCGTAGCAAACACTTATAAATACTTGGAGATTTCAACGCTCCCAATATCGATTGGGTGTCAATGTACTGCTCGCGATCAGAAAATTCATTCGAACAGAAATTACTACAGTTGGTAAATGACGCTTTTCTTACCCAACATGTCACAATGAAGACGCGGTTCCGAAATGGGCTGCAGTCAAGCTGTTTAGATCTAATTATTAGTAGAGACGACAATTGCATCCTTGCATTAAGTTCTTACGTGCCGCTTGGACGAAGTGATCATTGCGTTCTTGCTCGGGAGTACAGTCATTTTTCTGTACCCAAATGTCGTGCAGTTAGGCAGAGAAATGTTTGGAAAGGGGATTATCCCAAAATGAAAGAATTACTGAATGGGATAGACTGGAGCCCTGCACATGTACCTGACCCAAATGCTGCCTGGTTTTTCATTAGTAAATTGATTCAGCAGTAGGTAAAGAAATTCTGCCTACTTAAAAGGCGATCAAGCGTCTCCCGACCCGAGAGGGTGACATCGGAAATAAAAAGGAATCTCAAGAAGAAAAGAAGACTGTGGAGAACATATGCCAGATATCAACAACCCGAACATTTTTCCGCTCTTATGAAACAGCGAAATCGGTGTCGGAAACTTCTGAGAAAAGAAAGATTAGCCTTTGAGTTGGAAATAGTCAAAGACATACCAAGAAATTCGATAAGGTTTTATGCTTACGTTAATTAGGCAAAACGAAATCGCGACTGCATTCCTTGTTTAAAGACAATCAGGGAAACAGATTAACTAATAACTCTGATAAGACGAGCCTCTTATCCGATTTCTTTATGTCCGATTGAGGCGGGGGCTCTGCCTACCGAGTGGAAGATTGCCAACATAACCCCATTTTTAAAGGAGGATAGAGGACATCACCAAACAGTTTAAGACCATTCAGCCTCACAAGTATCTGTTGCAAAATGATGGAGAAGATAATCAAAACTGAACTGATGAGGCATCTTGAAGAGAATAACTTGCTAAGTTCATATCAACATGGATTTCGAAGTGGTCGATCCTGCCTCACAAACTTGCTCACATCCATGGAAAGTTGGACAAAATCATTAGAAATGGGTTTGTCAGTCGATGCGGTCTACATTGACTTTAGCAAAGCCCTTGACAGGATTCCACACAAACGTCTGATCTTTAAGCTGCGTAAAATGGGTGTGACTGGCAACTTCTCAAATGGTTGGCCAATTTTCTCACAGACAGGCAACAGCGTGTTTGTATTAGAGACGCCAAGTCTCACTTGGAAACCGTTCACAGTGGAGTTCCGCAGAGCAGCATTCTGGGTCCCATTTTGTTTCTGATATACGTAAACGACTGCCTGGATTGTCTGACATGCGAGAAGGTTATGTTCTCTGACGATTTGAAGTTATGGAACTCGATTGAAAAACCGGAGGATGCGCGGAAATTACAACAAAACTTTGATCGCTTGCAAATATGGTGTGAGGAGTGGCTGCTGAACCTAAATCTTATGAAATGCCAAATAATCCGACTTTGGTCTAGTTCCAAAGGATGATTAGGTGTGAATACCAGTACTTCATCAGTGGTCACCAACTCCACGAGGTTAATATTCTAAAGGACTTGGGTATATGGATAACACCAACTCTCAAACCATCGTCGCACTATGCGAATATCGCAAAGAAAGCTTTGTGTATTTTAGGCGCAATCAGGAGGTCCTTCGTTAATTTTGATGGAGAGCTTTTTGGGCGCGTGTTTGGAACATTTATTAGGCCGCTTTTGGAATATTGCGTTCAGGCGTGGCGCCATTGGACGAAACATGACTACGCTCTGCTGGAGAAAGTTCAACGGAGGGCGACGAAACTAGTCAAAGGATTGGAATAATTAAATAAATAAATAAATTGTATATTTAAGGCCCAGAGGGCCCCATCATTACAAACTTAGTACCATGGTTTAAATAAATACAAAGTGTATAATTGCTGCAATATGTGAGCATCCATATGAACAGCAGAAATGAGTAGTATGGTAAACATATCCGATTCAAAAAGATTTGCCATTTTTAAAACAAAAGTCAACAATCGTTGGCATATACGGTGAACTCGAAAAGAAGCAGTTAAAAAAACTCCTAGGGTTAAATCGGAGGCGGAGTTCGGCGAGCCGACAATTTAAAAAAATAGCAGAAAAAAAACTGCTTCACTAGAAAATTAATAGCTAAATGCAAAGAGGGCCGCCTAGCAAGACTTAAAGTTTTTCCTCTCTCTTATAGGCAATACAGAGGGGATATGATCGTAGTTCAGTTCAGTTCAGTGTATTCAAGAAAAATAGAATTACGCCTTTGAAATCCCTATTTGATACAGAAAGTCGGAAGAATAATTAGCAATGTAAAAAAAGTTACAGTCAAGTAAATGCAGGCAGATTTACGTGGTACACGGATATTGTTAAGGTAGAGTAGTCGCATAATCTTCCTGGTGCAGCAACATATGAATGTCAAGCCGATGTTTAAATATATTCACAGACTGGGACATAACAATCGTCTCAGGTAGGTTATTCCACGGTTTCAAGACACGGTTGGTGAAAAAATACTTCCTCACATCCAATCTTACTTGGGGCACACTTAGTTTGAATGGATGACATCGAAGATTATTCGTAGTAGCAAGTTGGAAAAAGTCATCACATAGGAGGGCACAATCCATGCCACGCACGATACGGAAGGTTTGTATCAAGTCTCCGCGCAACTGCCTATAACTCAGAGGATAGAGCTGTAGGTTATTTAGGCGAATCTCATATGACAGTTCGCCTTGACCTCTTACTAATTTTGTGGCTAGTCGCTGTACCCTTTCGAGCATTTTGTAGTCCTGTTGGGTCCACGGTCGCCAGGCTTGGATTGAATATTCAAGATGGGGCCTAACAAACGTACCAAAGACTTTAGAAAAGCAGTCTTCATCGAAAACTTTAAATGCCCGCTTGATATAATACAGCATTGAATTGGCGGATTAAGCCACCTTGCAGCATTGCGTAGAAGGCTTCAGGTTGTCTGTCATCCAAATGCCGAGATCCTTCTGTGTGTGTGTTTCTCGAAGTGGCATACCGTTCAAAAAGTAGGGGCACATATCAGTGACCTGATTCCGACTTCCCAGACGTAGCAGGGCGCATTTGTTTGAGTTGAAGGACAAGAGCCATTTGCGAGACCACTCGTCCAATCGATGGAGATTTCCTTGGAAATCGTCTCCATCGGCAGCATTGTTGATAACTTTCCAAATTTTTATATCGTCCGCAAACATAGCAAAGTCACAGCCCAATTCCTGTACACAATCATTAATAAACAAGAGAAATAGGATTGGTCCGAGAACTGAACCTTGCGGAACTCCACTCTCGATGATTGTGCGCTTTGATCGCGATCCGCTTACGCAGACCACTTGGGAACGACCGACGAGAAAATTCTTGATCCACGTAAGAAGTTTGCCTCCAATACCAAACATTCTTAACTTATAAAGGAGACGCTGGTGCGGAACACTATCGAATGCCTTCTGGAAATCAATGTAGGCCACATGCACAGTGTATTTTGCATCGAGTGCTTTTGTCCAGGTTTGCATAGTATAAAGTAAGTTCGTAACACACGATTTTCCCCTACGAAAGCCGTATTGTGCAGTTGATAAGAGGTTATGGGTTTCTAAATAAATCATCAATTCCTTTTCGACAAGCTTTTCCATAACCTTGCAACACATTGAGGTCAGGCTGACAGGCCTGTAGTTTGTAACAAATGCACGACTACCGCTTTTGTGAAGCGGTGTAATGTGGGCTGTTTTCCAGTCGGTAGGAAGCATTACCGTGTCAAACGATTTCTGGCACAGAAAGGATAGCGGTTTGGCCAGCTCTCGAGCAAGTTCGAGGAGTAACTTTGCTGGAATCTCGTCGGGGCCAGGGGATTTGCATGCGTTCAGAGTTTTTAATTCTTCAAAGACCGCCTCTTCTCGAAAGAGCATATCCTGAATAATTGGTGCTCCCATAGTCTGGCAACTAGATGGAATAAAAAAACTGCTTCTCGGGTGAAAACTGACTGAAAGAACTGTGAAAAAGTGTTCAGCTTTGTTTTTGAATTTCTGTAATCTCGAAACCATCATCGTTTCTCATTACAGGAATTGGGTTCCTGTTTTGTTTGCTTTTTCTTACATAGCTGTAGAGCAATTTGGGATTGTGAACTGCTTGCTGGAGCAAATCCCTCTCGTTATCCCGTCGGCTGTTGAAGATTAAGCTTTTAACCTTGTTCCTTTGCGTTTTTGTATGTTTGCAAGGCTAAATTTTTCATTGGATCGGCAAAAATTTCTTCCAAAAGCCTTCCTTTCCTGTTAATCTCTCGTTTCAGTTCTCTTGTTAGCCACTGTGGGCTGTAAGATATCCTAAGTTTTGATGGCGGACAGTGGCATTTTATTAGGTTCAACAACCACACCTTAAATAAATTCCAGTCCTCAGAGACATTCCCGGAGAAGAAAAGATCCCAGTCCATTCGTGATGCCTCAGCTCTCATCTTGCAAAAGTCTCCCCGCCATAGATTGGGCCTGGTTTCATTCATTGCAGGTGGCACCGAATATAAACCATACTCCCATGAAAGTACTGCATGATCACTTCGACCAAGTGGAGGTAGGTAGTGAACCTCGTCTATACTGTCAGGATCTTTAGTGAAGACGAGATCTAAACAACTAGCCTGTTGTCCTCCACACGCTCTTGTTGGAAAAAATACATGTTGCGTGAGAAGAGCTTCAAGTGTTGACTTAAAAAGACGATGATCGAAGGACAACTTTGAGCACAGCGCCAGCAGATCGTTACATCGAATGCTGGGTGCATTAAAGTCCCCCATTAGAACAACATCAGGTCGACTACCAATCTTCTTTATGTTCTCCAACAAACAAGTATCAGCGTCCGTGTCTGTCCCCGGTGGTCTGTAGAGAGTCATGTCATCAAGGGACTGCGATCCCCGCGTCTTTATTTTCAGCCAAATAGCCTCAATACCATTGTTAATCTTCTCTGTCATTTCACACACTGTGAAATTGCTTTTAACATACATCGTAACTCCTCCACCCTGGCGGTGAGTGCGGTCTCTCCTGAACAACTGGTACCCGGATAAGGCTACTTCGCAATCGCTGATGTTCTGTGACAGCCATGTTTCTGTGATTGCTATAATATCGAGAGACAGAATGGCTACCTGAATTCTTAAATCGTCGAGCTTCGAAAGCAGACTTTGGACGTTGGTATACAGAAATTTAAGTTGGCGGCACTCGGCCCTGCCAAATTCCGTTTGTCTCGAGTGTGCCAACACTACTGTGTCACTGCCATCATTAGCTTTGGCTGGTTCCAGATTAATGCTGCGTTTCTCTGTATCACACGTCCCTTGTCAATAATCAAACTGTTCTCTCCAGCTGCAAGTCTTCTCTTCATTTCTATCACTAATTCGCGGCGTTTCAGACGTTCTGCAGGAGAGTAGTCCGGCTGAAAAAAAACCTGCTTATGAGAGTTTCGAAGTTTGGTTATTCTCGAGAGAAGTAGCTTAGCCTCTTCCTGGTTTTCCAAGACGATTTTGATAGGCCGTGGTCTCACAGTTTCTGACTGTTCAATATCTTTTTTTCCTGTCCTGAAGGCTGCTTGAACATATTGTATATTTTGAAGGGTTACAGGCATTGCCCTTGATGACCCTATCAATGTTAAGTTATCATTGCATGTGTACAGTCAATATAAAATGTTGTACATTTTAAAATGTTTGAGTCAAAGCATAAGATAACTTCAAATGCGTTTTTCACAGCCATAGGCGAAACATTGTGGAAGAAAAAGTAGAGCCCGAAAAGATTTTAAAAAGGCTGGTTTTAAGAAATCATGCTGTGACAGTCGTCTTTTGTCAAATACAATGCAATCAAGCCTTCTTTTTAAAAATCAATAATGCTTTCAGAGTTAACCATCTCGCTTGGTAACGAGTTCCAAGGTCGAACCACTCGTTGGCTGAAACAAAACTTTCTGAGGTTCAATCGCGTGCGTTCGCTATTAACCTTGTAAGGATGACCACGCAGATGAGTTGTGCAGGCAAAGTCGAAGAAATCCTCCGATCTCAGGGAGGAATCATGGCCCCGGATAATCCGGAATGTCCAGAGCAGGCTACACCGTAAGTGCCTGTAGGAAAGAGGAAATAAGTCAAGCTTTTTCAATCTGTCTTGGTACGGTAAAGTCTTAAGACCGTCAACCATCTTCGTTGCTCTCCGTTGCACCTGTTCGAGGAGGTTAACATCTTTCTTCATCCACGGTATCCAAGCTGGTACTCCGTAATCTAAATGTGGTCTCACAAAGGCGCCATAGACTTTTCCGAATAGATTGGGTGGGAATATTTTAAACGCACGTCTGATCCAATGTAGTGTACATGTTGCCTTCTGGACTGCTTTCTTACAGTGTTCTGAGGGGCATCAAATTCACAGTTGTCCACATGCCCAGATCTTTTGTATGTTTCGACCTCTTTTTAATGCAGTGCCATTAATAAAGTACTGGTGTCTCAGAGATACTTTTCGACCGGCGCTTAGATGTAGGATCACTCACTTGGATACATTAAACTTAAGAAGCCACTTAGCCGACCAGGCACTTAGTTTGTCGATATTCGATTGTAACCCTTTTGCGTCATCAGCACAGCTGACTTCAGTCCATATTTTTAATGTCATCTGCAAACATGACAGCTTCACAATCTAGGTCATTGAGACAGTCGTTCACGTAGATTAGGAAGAGTAGGGGGCCCAAAAAAGAACCCTGTGGAACACCACTTTCTACTTTTACCCATTCTGAGCTAGAGTTTCCAACAACAACTCTCTGTACTCTGAAAGACAAGAAACTCTTGATCCAATTGAAAAATTTTCCTTGAATTCCTACGTTCCAAATCTTCTGCAAAAGATGCCCGTGTGGTACACTATCAAAGGCTTTTTTGAAATCAAAAAATACAACATCTACTGCATGACCCTTATCTGTGGCCTTTGTCCATTTCTCGTGCGACTGGAGGGCACTCGTGATACAGGAACGTCCTGGACGGAAGCCGTGTTGGGCATCGCATAGGATTTGGTTGTTTTCCAGATAGCGCATTAAATGCCTCTTGATAATACGCTCCATTGGAGACTCCCATGAACTATAATGTCTCCTTATATCACCCGTCCTCCAAACGATGACGTCATTCGGACGTACAAATTCGGTGGTCCACAGTCTTAAATGCTGCGGTTTCTTTGGATACTAACCATCATCAGAATTCAATTCTGGATCCTATGATGCTGAGGACTTAAGTTCATTGACGCATTTTCGTGAGATTCTGTTTCATACGCCTAAGGGATCAAGAACGAATCACCTCGACGTTTCATTATCTCATTCTGAAATGCTACTGCAGTATTACCCTATTCTACCACCTGACCATTTTTTTCCTAAGCAGTTTTTTTCTCCTACCTTCTATTCGAAAAAATGAAGGCCTATTGAACTCTGCCTCCATTTTTTTCATGGTAGGAGTTTTTCACTGCCTATTTTTTCTAGTTCACCATTAATTTTTAAAACATTGCTAACTGTTGACATAGCAGGACAATTTATGAATTTGTACATTTTTATCTGCACACATTGTCATAACTTTATTTCGTTACTAATGTTTGCTTAGACAGTACCTTCCCGGTGCTAACCAAATATAAATTCTAAATAAATAAATAAATAAATTATTTTGCATGCTATGCAAGTTAAACTGACAGGGCAGTAATTTTCACAGTCGAGTCGTGAACCTCCTTTATAGATCGGGGCGATGAATGCGCATTTCCATTCTTCCGGGAGTTTGCTTTCTTCAAAGGACTTTTGGAATATGATGGACAGTGCTTGAACGGTTACCTTCTCCCCGAATGAAGTATATCGTTCAACAGGTGCTGAAACAAAGCAAGATCAGCGGATATCCTTTCCTTTGAGGCGTAAGCATTTGATTCAGGTAGGCCCTGGATAACAACGCAGTCCTCTCGGTCCAGGGCGTCTTTCAAGACACTGCTGACCATATTTTCCTCTGATTGACCAGATGGATTTATTGTGATCTTTTTAAACTTTATAGCCGTGCTATGTTTTTCCCAATTTTATCTTGCCACTCATTGGTTTTTTCGCTCTCAGCTAAGGATTCTTTAGAACTGCTGGGATAGCTGGCAGAAGTCGAGACTGAAGTCGGAACGTTATCCAATTTGGTGGTGTTTTCGTGTTTCCCCATTGCAGATTGCCGCGGGTTTGTTCCTTGGGATGCCACTACGGGCTTGTTAGAGCACCAAAGATGGGAGGATGTGATTTTTGATTCATTTTTGTCGTCGCCCTTAGGATTCAGGGATTGTGTTCCTGTTATCCGGTCGTCAGTGGTATTCACGTCTGAACTTTGTGAGTTGTTACAAGTTGTTGTTTTTGGTACTGTAGGTGCATTGGTCACTGACTTTTTAACTGTAATATTTTTTAGCGTATTTCGTCCAGTATTGTTATCTTGCAAAAGCTTCCTTAAGTCTGCAAGCTCATCTTCCAGTTTTTGAACTCTTAGTAGAATATAAGAACATCCCACACAAGATTCGTCCTCGTAGCCGACGGATTTGGCTGCCATTACGCTTTTTGCGCGCTTTGCTGGTCCTTGGTTGTAAGTGTAAACTGATCGAGGGCCAGTCATGGATGCCAAAGCCAGCTCAAAAGGCTTTCCTTTAAAGGAAGTTTTATTGCTGGTTTTGCTGCAAGCAAACAATTTCTTTGAGTCCATGAGTATAAAAAACACTGTCTTCAAACTTGTCAGAGGAGTTGATTGTGCTCTTCAGATGGCCAACTTTTTTGAATTGGCAAACATGACAAGTCTCCGAGGTCACCAATACAAACTAAAAAGAAATCACGCCAAACTTGAAGTGCGGGCCAACTTTTTTTCCCATCGAGTAATTGACGAATGGAACAAACTGCCAGCCTCAGTTGTTCAGACTGAAAGCGTAGAAATGTTTAAAAGAAGACTTGATGCATTTTTACTTGATAAACATATATTTAGTCGACAGCAATGATCGATATACTAAAACGACTATCGCCATGTAACATTTGCTTGTTTTGCTAGTGTCTATCGGTAAATAGGGTTTTCAAAGGCACTGCCTATCTCCCTTATATATACTTAATTATAACTGTGCGAGCAAATTGAAGAAATAAAAAGACTTTGCGATGACTGCGGCGCCGAGGGTGGTCAAGCTGCCTCACAGTGCTAAGGGGATTAAATGTACGACCATTCAAAAGCTCAAACAGTAAAAATAGTCCTTCCTGCACTCGGCAAAACCATAAGGGATCAATGTTTACAAGCCGAAAACGTTCTTGATACGACAGATTACGGTGCCCCAACGATAAAATTCGTTTCATGATGAAGTGCTGGACCGATTCTATTTTTTCGTTCACTAGCGTGCAGATGGCCTAATAGAAACGAGGAGTATTCTAGACCAGGTCTAACTTTTATTTTATAAGTCAGAGTCTACAATCAATAGTTTAAACATTTCGGAGGATAAACCTGGCAGTTCTGCGTGCTTTGGAGACAATCAGGGTGCAATGCTCTGAAAGATTGAGACAAGTGGAATATTTTTTAGCATTTATTTATTTAGAATTTATATTTAATTTGGAATGGCAAGGCACTGTCTAAGCAAAAATTAGTAACGAAATAAAGTTATTACAATGTGTGCAGATAAAATGTACAAATACATAACTTGTCCTGCTATGTCAACAGTTAGTGATGTTTTAAAATTAATAGTGAACTAGGAAAAATCGGCAGTGAAAAAAACTCCTACCATAAAAATGGAGGCAGAATTCAATAAGCCTTCATTTTTGAATAGAAGGTAGGATGAAAAAACTGCTTAGGAAAAAATGGTCTTGATCACTTAGGCGTATGAAACAAAATCTCACTAAATTGCGTCAATGAACTTAAGTCCTCAGCATCTTAGGATCCAGAATTGAATTCTGATGATGGTAAGTATCCAAAGAAACGGTAGAATTTTAGACTGTGGACCACTGAATGTGAACGTCCGAATGACGTCATCGTTTTGATGACTGGTGATATATGGAGACGTCATAGTTCATGGGCAATCCGAGGTAGCGAAAATATAGTTTCAAGAGGGTCACTTAAATTCCCGATGGTCCTTTCTCCGAGTCATGGGGAAGGCTACTGGGAAAAGATGAGGAAAATAAAAAGTTAATAGAATCAGTGTTAAAATACATGTGCAATCTTCGCTTCAATGCAGATAGACTAGTTAACGACCTAATTTCAATTGGCAAGTTATTCCAATGTAAACTATACCTAGAAGCAAAGAAGAGAGAGCGTTTGCACGTGGAGGATGCAGGGGGAGGTATAATTAGTGCAGAATTTCTTAGGTAACAAGGAAGACTAACGAGACTAATGACAGAAAGCTTGGGGAGAGTTGATCTATTATTTAGTCGGAAAAGGAGACAAAAGCCTGCTTCAAGTCTCCTGACCCAAAGAAATTTTAGCTTCATTAGCTGGCATCTTGTTGAGTAGGAATTAGTTGAAACATTCGGAAATAGGAGTTTTTTGTGAAATGTCTTTGGATATTTTCAATCTTTGAATGGCTAGATTCGTTCATTAAACCGAAGAAAGGACAGCAAAATTCAAGAATGGGCAGTACACACATACGATAAAGTCTAAATTTAAATTTCAGAAAGGTAGAAATAATAAGAATTAAAGCCGCAAATCTGAGCAGCTTTGGCCGGTATTCGATCGGCATGAGGCGAAAGATCTAATTCATTGGTGTAGCTTAAGCAAAAGTCCTTGATGGAGGATCATTTAATCATAGGGCAGCCTTCAAAAATAAGAGGTTACGGCAGCCTTACAGGCCCAAAACTTGTGAAGCGACACTAAGTAGGTGAGAACTCCATTAGCCAAGTGGAGCTCCAGGCCGCAAGAGCGTCTTAGTCTGAATGAATTAGTTCTAGGCCCCGTTTGGTCGTAGAGTTAGAGAAGGAATGCACGCATTTTAGGTCATCAGCATAAATAAAAGATTGAGAATGTTACACTGTCGATGAAATATCATTTATATACAGAAAGAAGAACAAAGGAACAGATCCTAAACAACGCCAGGCACATTAAGATCGTGGCCATCTATGCTTAGTTGTGGTTGATGCTCGTCGCCAACAACCATAACGGAAAATTTGTGCCAAGAAAGGGAAAGGCGCCATGAGCAGCACTACTGTGCAAAGGCCTCGAGATCATTTTTAATAGATGAAACACGGTGTCGCGATCTGCCGGCTTGTATCGATAGGCATTTTTTAAATCGTCGGCCTACATAAAGGGCCTACCACTTCGAAATTAACCTGGCATATCGTTGACAAAAGCACAAAATAAAAGTGGGCCTAGCACACAACCCTGAATAACTCCACTTCTTACCTGTGCGGAGTTTAAAATAACGCCGGTCAAAAGCCCTAACAAATGCCTATAGATTTGAACCCAGACAGGAGACTGGATATATCTTGTGAAATATCCAGCAATAATCGCCATGTGGAAAAAATTACTAAAATTCTTCAGAAATCGAGGGAAGAAAACAAGATTGAAATGATGTACACAAATGTGCAGAGTCTATTGAACAAAATGGATGAAATTAAACTTGTCGTGGACCATTTACACCCTTACTTCATTGCTCTAACTGAAACATGGTTAAGTGAGCAAATCGCAGACACGGAAGTCAGAATAGACGGTTTTCAGCTTATCTGCATGGATAGAAACGGACGTAGGGGCGGTGGAATCGCAAAGTTCATACGACTTCATTCCGGATGGGCCCTCGCCAAATAGGATCTCGTCTTGCAAAATACTTTGTTGTAAACTGAATGTCCCAAACCAACCAGACCTCCATATTGCCGTGGTATATCGACCCCCAGGACAGCGAACTGACACGGACGAAGCACTCATCACAGAGGTAAAGCAAATCTGCTGTAGCAAAGACTTATTAATACTTGGATATTTCAACGCTCACGATATCGATGGGGTGTCAATGTACTGCTCGCGATCGGAAAATTCATTCGAACAGAAATTACTTTAGTCGGTAAATGACGAGTTTCTTATCCAACATACCACAATGAAGACGCGGTTCCGAAATGGGCAGCGATCAAGCTGTTTGGATCTAATTATTAGTAGAGACAACAATTGCATCCTTGCATTAAGCCCTTATGTGCCACTTGGACGAAGTGATCATTGTGTTCTTGCTTGGGAGTACAGTCATTTTTTGTACCCAAACGTCGTGCAGTTAGGGAGAGAAATGTATGGAAAGGGGACAATCCCAAAATGAAAGAACTTTTGAATGGGATAGACTGAAGCCTTGCACATGTTCCGGACCCAAATGCTGCCTGGTTATTAATTAATAAATTGATTCAGCAGTCGGTAGATAAATTCTGCTCACTTAAAAGGCGATCGTGCGTCTCCCGACCCGAGTGGGTGACATCGAAACTTAAAAGGAATCTCAAGAAGAAAAGAAGACTGTGGAGAACATATGCCAGATATCAACAACCCGAACATTTTTCCGCTTTTATGAAGCAGCGAAATCGGTGTCAGAATCTTCTGAGAAAAGAAATATCAGCCTTTGAGTTGGAAATAGTCAAAGACATACCATGAAATTTGAAAAGTTTTATGCTTTCGTTAAAAAGGCAAACGAAATCGCGACTGCATTCCTTGTCTTAAAGACAATCAGGGAATCAGGTTAACTGATAACTCTGATAAGACCTGCCTCTTATCCAACTTCTTTATGTCCGTGTTTACAGAGGAACCACCATTGGACGAGTAAGAATACTACAGTACTGCCACATCTACAAACAAATAAGCACGGTGTCGTTCCACATGGAAACAGCTACAGCCCACTAAATCACCTGGCCCAGACGGTATATTCGCAAAAGTTCTCAATGAACTCACAGACCAGCTGGCCTCTCCGCTCTCCAAGATATTGGAAAGTTCGATGGAGGCGGAGGCTCTGCCTACCGAGTGGAAGATAGCCAACATAACTCCCATCTTTAAAAGAGGATAGAGGACATCACCAAACAGTTTCCGACCATTTAGCCTCACAAGTATCTCTTGCAAAATGATGGAGAAGATAATCAAAACTGAACTGATGAGGCATCTTGAAGAGAATAACTTGCTAAGTTCATATCAACATGGATTTCGAAGTGGTCGTTCCTGCCGCACAAACCTGCTGACATCCATGGAAAGTTGAAAAAAATCATTAGAAATGGGTTTGTCAGTCGATGCGGTCTACATTGACTTTAGCAAAGCCTTTGACAGGATTCCACACAAACGTCTGATCTTTAAGCTGCGTAAAATGGGTGTGACTGGCAACTTCTCATATGGTTGGCCAACTTTCTCACAGACAGGCAACAGCGTGTTTTGTATTAGAGACGCCAAGTCTCACTTGGAAACCGTTCACAGTGGAGTTCCGCAGAGCAGCGTTCTGGGTCCCATTTTGTTTCTGATATACGTAAACGACTGCCTGGATTGTCTGACATGCGAGAAGGTAATGTTCTCTGACGATTTGTAATGATGGGGCCCTCTGGGACTTAAATATACAATTAATTTATTTATTATTTATTTATATGATCTAAGTTTTCAAACTGGGAAGAGGAGTTGATTGTGCTCTTCAGATGGCCAACTTTTTTGAATTGGCAAACATGACAAGTCTCCGAGGTCACCAATACAAACTGAAAAAGAAAACACGCCAAACTTGAAGTGCGGGTCAACTTCTTTTCCCAACGGGTGATTGAAGAATGAAACAAACTGCCAACTTCAGTTGTTCAGGCTGAAATCGTTGAAATGTTTAAAAGAAGACTTGATTCATTTTTACTTGATTAACATATATTTAGTCGACAGCAATGTTCGATATACTAAAATGACTATTGCCATGTAATATTTGACTTTTTTGCTAGCGTCGATCTGTAAAAAGTGTTTTCAAAGGCTCTGCCTATCTCCCTTATATATACTGAATTATACTGAATAACATTGAAGATCTTCAAATATTGTGTGCGAGAGCTCAGGTAAGAAAATATCAAGCTCAGAAGTTTACCACATATACCGAAAGAGGAGAGTTTCAGGAGAAGAAGGGCATGGTTAACACGATCGAAGGCCTTAGTGAAATTGAAATAGGTTACGTCAAGTGCAAAGCCACTATCCCTAGATTTAAGAACGTGATCAAAGAAAAAGAGCTGACAGATATCACAGAACCTTGTTTTGAGGAACCCTGGTTGGGCTGCACTCAGAAGGTTGTTCTGGGTTAAGTGATACATTATTTTATCTTTTATAAAGGTCTCCAGGATTTTCGAAGCTGCGGACAATGTGTTGATTGGCGGAAAATCGTCAAATGACGTAGATTGGCCGTGTTTGGGGAAAGGTAGAATGTGCTTTTCCTGTCACACACTGGGAAAGGTATCATTTTCCAGATCTAGATTAAATATCTTACAAAGAATTGACCGGAAAATACTATTAGCATCCGCCTTTATAATACTGATCGGTACGCCATCTGGTCCAGAACTAAAAGATTTACGAAAATTTCGAATGGCTACGGTTACGTCCCAGAGGGTAAAAGTTATGTTTACGAGGACGGCACCGGTCCAAACTTGGATGGGCGGATGGGGAACGGCCGAATTTTCAATAAATGTTCTGGAAATAAAAACTTTGAAACTATCAGCCTTCATTTTGTCATCGACTAGAGAAATGCCAACGGAGTCCAATAGGATGGGATGCCATGTTTTACTATGGGTTCTTATTGTGCGTGAAAAACGTTTCGCGACATTAAACGAACGGTTCTCTACATATTTGACCTCATCGGCTAGCCGTTTTTCTTCGGTTAGCCTCTTAGTCTGCTCAAAAATACGCCGAATCAAGCGCAGAACGGAAACGTCATTTTGCAAATGGAATCGAAGACAGAGTTGAAACAACCTACGGCAAAAAGATAAAGGAGACAAACCCCATCCATGACATTAATTAATTTCTTACGGGGAAAAAAACGAGAAATAAGTGGATCCAAAACTTCGTTAAGCATACCGGTACAGGTGTTCTTATCCTGACATAAAGAAATTAGACCAGTCGTTGGAGTTAAGATGTATCAATAATTTTGTCGAAAACGCTAATCAAAAATCAAAGAAAAAGCTATATTTTTGGAAAGCGTTTCATTGGTTTTGAGATGTAGTGTAGAAACAACGATATCATGGTCTGAGCACCAAAGTGGGCCTAATGATGACACTGTCAAAGGCAGGCAACCTCTGCAGAAGATTAGCTCAAGTGTGCTTGATCCTCGGGTAGGGAAGTTAACAACCTGAGTCCTTATGCCAATATATATGGCCTCAAGTAAGTCCAGGAATTTTATGCGGCCGGAAGGGACCGGAAACCAGTGAGTGTCAGGAAGGTTGAAATCACGTCCAATTAAGCAATACCTAAAATGTAAGTCAGCTGTTCGTGAATTTATGTGAGAGACAAAGATCGAAATCCTCACTGGTATTGGGCGGGCGATTGAAACAGCCAATGAGTACAGAGTTCCTATTTTTTAAGGTTATTTGAAGACAACAGCTCTCATCAATCGCAGTAACTTGTGGATGTTCAAAGGTCCGAAATTCTAGCGCTTGCTTAATAAAGACACAGCTTCCTTAGCGCGGCTGTCATAGCGATCATTTCGAGTACAAGTATAGCCTATAAGAGGGAGTTTGGGGTCGGCTACGGAAGGTGTTGCCCATGTTTCCGTTACTATGACAATATCTGGACAGTGGACAAAGACTAGAGTCTGAAGCAGGGGTATTTTATGGAGCAAGGATCTGGCATTGAGAGCAAACAGTTTAAGCGTGCAAGGCGGTTGTTTATATGAGAAGGTGGGTAACTCATCCAGTGGTTGACGGGCCACTGAAAATTAGGGGCGGGAAGTCGCGCACTGGTTCTGGAAAATAGGTTGTGGGATCATACGCCCCTGATTTGGGTGAAGAGGATAAAAAAAGGGAGTTGGAAATGACAGATAGGGGAACTTAGCACAACCGCTAGCTATTGGGGCATGTCCGGGAAATCCCTGGACAGAATACTGCAAAGTATTCCTATTAAAATGACAAAGAAGGTCAGGTAAGTCTTCTTGTCCAGGAGGACCCTTCGTTTTGAGAGACAACTGGGGAAACGACCGTGGAAAAAATTAAGCTGCGGAGTGGGGGATGCACTGCTTCAAGTGGCACAGGCGCACTTTTTTGGGCGAGAATGCTTGTATGTTTCGTTTATCAGCCTCAGTATGAGGTCTGTGTGGTAGCTGGAAATTCGATGTAGTTGGGATGGGGATGTTTTTCAGGAGAAATAGGCGATCGTATCAGAGCAGTTTTCGTGGAGAGGCAAAATGATTGCGGTTTTCGAGTTTTTGTTACGTAAGGCGGAGTTGTCTCTGAGTTAAAACTATGCGTTGGTTTACCAGGAGTAACTGATAAACTTGGTAAGGGTGTGGTAATAGTATAAGTACTGCTGTCTTGAGAACGAATAAAAGAAGAACTGTTTTCTTGGGATCCCAAATGATTAATCAATGTGGGTTTCCGTGCAGAGTTAGTTGAGGATTCAGGCGGCGAGGCCGTAGATGACATTGGAGGCGATCTGTTCAACATGGCAACAGAGGTATTAATTTCTCTTTTACTTGTCGACAACTTAAAGTTTTTCTCTGCATTGGGGTGAGATCAGGGGAAACCGACGAATGCCATTTTCAACAAAATTCTCTACTAAGCTCCTTCCTACAGAGTATGAAGTCATTTTATGTCAAGGAAAAGAGCTTAACTAATATAGGGGCATTAGGACTGAGCAAGCCCAGTCGTTAAGAGTACGCGACACTGAATTCCAAGCCCTAGCTTTCCAGAAACAAACGTGCCCCGTCGTAAGCAGATATGTAGTTTGGAATAAAACGCAGCATAAAATTATGCTTGCGTTTTATTCGTTCTTCAGTTTCGGAGCTGATTATCTTAATGACTTGAAAAGCCTGCTGGATAACCGTGTCAGATGTATTGGTTATAGTTCCTTTACGCAAAAAATATACTATTTCGTCAGACGACGATCGATTATTGCAGGACGAAGTGTAGGCTTGAGCAATCAGAGGATTAAAAGGTACCAGATTAACCAAAGGGATATTAGAGGTGACAATATCTACAGAGGGCTGCGAAGTCTCGCATACGCTAGGTAGGTTCCCTTTCATTACTCTATTACTCGAAAAATGGAGGGTAAGCTGCAACCTTGCTTCTTTTTGCGAGCCGCTTCTGGGATATCGTAAACTAGTAGACAGAATTTCGGTTTACTTAATAGAAAAAAGTGGGTTAATAATTTACAAGAGTATACTTTAATAGGCTAAAATGGCAGCTGATTTCATTCAGTAAATATAAAACGACGAACGGAGCACAATTTTAAACCTTATTGATTATATGGCCAGCACAAATAATAAAAAGCAGTAAAAAGAGCTTTTTAAACAAACAATTAATAGACAGTCCACTGCTATGGGCCAGAATTATGATAAAACTAAACCCTTCATTTATCTTTAAAAATCAGTCCACGTGCCCTTGACCTTGATAGCTTTCCCCACCCATCAGCGTTCGACCGTCCAAGAGCAGGTCCGAGAACATCCGTCTGATGCTCTTAAAAAGGTTTGCCTGACAAATAAATGGTATATGCGCACAAAAAGACAACAACCGTAATCTTGAGCGCCCTATCCAATATCGAATTCATCGAACGCGACTCATCGGCAGATAAGCATGTATTAGAGTCGGAATCGTCATGTGTTGAACTGGAGTAGCGTATGAGGCACCTTTCTTAAGATGATGATTAGGAGAGATACATTTCCTTCATATTCTGGGAATATTACGCCAATCATCCGGAGCACCTTGCTTTAAACCTCTCATAAAGCTGCTATTGACATTGACGACTCTAAAGTATAAAAGCAGACAAAAAGATAAAGTGTACACAGAACAGGAGCATAGTAAGAACGGGCAGTAAACTGTTCTCACAGTAGCGTGAGATGGCAGAATGTGGCGGGAGATAGCGCGCGCGCGAAAGACATGTCAGCGTTCGATCGATTTGCCAATGACGATCACATCATGCGTCCTGGGTGGCTAGACAGCAACTTAAAAGGGGAAATAAACAGGAAGCACAAGTTGTGGAGAAAATATTGCGAGTCTAATCAAGTCACCTATTTCAATAAGTATAAAACACAGAGAAACAAAATGAGAAGCCTTATTCTTAAAACGCGAAGAGAATTTGAGAAGACTTTGCTGCAAAAGGTAACGCAGAATCCAAAGTTATTCTACAGTTACCTCCGTAGATTTACAAGGAATAAACATCAAATACCGCTGATTAAGACTGCCATGGGCGTCGAAATTTCTGAAAACAGGGAAAAAGCAGAATACTTTTTACAGTTCTACCGCTCAGTCTTCACAAACGAGGCAAGGTTCCTTCGCCCCTCAGTGGATTATCTGCGGACTGCAAGCATTAGCCACATAGTATTATCAAAAGTTCTTATCCAAAAAAAATTATAAGAACTAAAAGAGTCGAAATCTCCAGGACCAGATGAGCTTCCACCCAAGCTTCTGAAAGAACTCGCCAATGAACTTTCCGCACCTCTGTCAGTGCTTTTTCAAAAGTCATTTGTCTCCGAAACACTTGCTTTCGATTGGAAGCTGGCACACATAACTCCCTTGTACAAAAGCGATAGCCAGGTGTCAGTGACAAACTACAGGCCCATAAGCTTGACATGCATCCTTGGCTAGATTATGGAAAGGATCATCAAGAGCGAATTGGTGAAATTCCTAGAGACTCATAATTTGTTATCAAGCTGTCAACACGGGTTCAGAAAAGGAAGATCATGCACAACGAATTTGCTGTATCGCTCCAGAGGTGGATCCAAGCACTTGAAGATAGACACGCGGTTAACATTGCCTTTATTGACTTTCAAAAGGCCTTCGATACTGTCCCGCACAAGAGACTGCTGTTAACGCTAGAAAGAATAGGAATCAGAGGTAACCTCCTCAAGTGGATCGAAAACTTCCTCGTGGGTCGGCGCCAGGTTGTGTGCATCGGCCAAGAGAGGTCAAGTTCTGCTGCGGTCGAGAGTGGGGCTCCTCAGGGTTCAGTACTAGGGCCAATACTGTTTTTAATATACGTGAATGATTGTGTCAGGAATCTCGACTGTGAAGCAGCAATGTTTGCCGATGAAATTTAAATCTGGAATGTAATCCAGAGCCCTGCTGACGAAGATAAACTGCAGATCAACCTAACTCGGTTGGAGGAGTGGTTGAATCATTGGATTTTGCGGTTCAACGTTGATAAGTGTACAGTACTTCGCTTAGGAAACCAATGTGGATCTCCGGAAATTATAAGCTACTTTCTCAACGGTGACGCCTTAAAAGACGTAAAAACCCAAAAGGACCTTGGTGTGCTGACGACCACCACCTTCAAACCATCGTCTCACTGCTTGAAAGTGGCAAAGAGCGCAATTGCGGTGTTGCATGCCATCAGACGAGCCTTTTTGGATTTCGACGAAGATCCCTTCGCTAAGCTTTTTGGAACGTTCATAAGGCCGCATTTGGAATATGCTATGCAAGCTTGGAAACCCTGGACTGTTCAAGATCAGAACTGCCTCGAAAGAGTACAGAGGAAAGCCACCAAAATGGTAAGAAGTCAAAGCTCCTTGCCATATCGAACCCGCTTAATGAAATAACTGATTAATCTTTATCTGTTCCCCGAAAGATTTTAAAAGGCTGGTTTTAAGTAATCATGTTGTGAAAGTCGTCTTTTGTCAAATATAATGCCATCAAGCCTTCTTTTAAAATCAGTAATGCTGTCAGTGGTAACCGTCTCGCTTGGTAACGAGTTCCAAGGTCGTACAACTCGTTGGCTGAAACAAAACCTTCTGAGGTTCAATCGCATGCATTCGCTATTAACCTTGTTAGGATGACCACGCAGATAATTTGCGCAGGCAAAGTCGAAGAAATCCTCCGATTTCAGGGAGGAATCATGGGCCCGAATAATCCGGGAATGTCCGGAGCAGGCTACACCGTAAGTGCCTGTAGGAAAGAGGAAATAAGTCAAGCTTTTTCAATCTGTCTTGGTATGGTAAAGTCTTAAGACCGTCAACCATCTTCGTTGCTATACGTTGCACCTGTTCGAGGAGGTCAACATCTTTCCTCATCCATGGTATCCAGGCTGGTATTCCGTAATCTAAATGCGGTCTCACAAAGACGAATCTGTTCTATTTGAGTTATCGGCAAATGCGTGGTGATCTCCTGCAGACATTCCGCATTGTGAAGGGATTGCATTGTTGCCTGGAATTCTCGGACTTCTTTGAATTTGCCGCCACGACCCATCTCCGAGGTCACCCATTGAAACTGCGTGTCCATGATCCGAGACTTGATTTGCGCAAGTTCTCCTTCTCTGTTAGAGCGGTTTAACCAAGGAATGCCCTCCCTGAAAACGTTGTGATGTCACCATCGCTGGAAAGCTTTAAAAGGAACCTTGACAGTTTTATGTTCCAAAACGAGCCTGAGCGATGAGGAATTTATCTTAATCCTCGAGATTCATGCACCACTTGTCATATTTTATTACCACGTTTGTACCTTTGCAACATACATGGTTTCTATGTATACCGCACTTAATTTTACGTTACAAATAGGGTACACAAAGGCCCATGCCTAATTCCCTCAATAAATTGAATTGAATTGAATTGAACGATACGCGCAATCTTTTGCGCCATGACTTACGCACACTTGGGAGTTCTGGCTAAGATGTTACTTTAAGCATTGTTTAGAAAACAAGTTATCATCTTTTGATTCGTATGTTAATGCTATTGATGATATCTCATTGGTTTGACCTACATATGCAGCAGCACCCCATGCACTATGTGACCACGGAAAACTTAAAGCACCGGTATATGCGTTAACCTTACCACATACACTTGAAAGAAACTTCTTTACATTGTTTTTAATTCTTGAGCTTTTTGTGTGAAAAATAAGGAGCTTAAATTCGTAAGCCTGAATTATTCTTAGAAAACTGAATGTACTGACACCTTCGATTGTGACGCGCCTTCGTCAAATTTGTTTGTCGGAAACTGATCGCATGTCATTTTTGGTTGGCTAATCTATGTTTTTTATGCCATGGAATTGCAAGATTAACTAGATGTACTCACACCCAAAAACCTGACTGACGTTATTTCGTTAATCTAACTTTTTCAAGCTGCTCCTTAAATGTTTCGTCCTGAGTTATAAGATAGATCATCCACATACTCTATTATTAATAATATACTAATACTGCAATCGCAATATTGCAGTTAAACAATTTTTAACGAAAATGCCTTATCCAGTCACTTTTTTCATTTATTATCGCATTTAGTTACTTGAAAAGTTATGTTATCATTTGCATAGACTATTTCTCAAGAAAAATGTTCCTTAGTTCTTTTGTCCTATAAATTTATATTTCCTAACATGAGCACTTGTATCCTTCGTCTCTGCCTACATATTTTTGTCGGAAATCAGAAAGAGGTGTGTTTTTAAGTAGAATAACTTTAAAGAGCGGATAGCTTGATCTTCTCCTTATATAAATTCAAATAATTTGATGGGTACCATAAATGCCGGATAACTTCTTATTATCTGCTTGTGATCCAAATACCTTAAGAACGAAGGAGAGATCTATGTGTATGGTTATAGCGCCTCAGTGGTGCCTTATAAATTTTCAGTTGACGCTTTTATTTGCGGACCAGTAATTTCTTGAAAAGAATACATATTTGTAATTATTAATAATTACAAGTACAATTGTACAATTGCAAAGCTTTTCCTCTAGCACCTTACAGAATTTCAACGGTAGTTACATTCACGCAAAATATTTCTAATAACACATCTTTCTTCCTTTTCGTGGGTTACCTCCGCCGAACAACAAACCCTTAGAAAATGTCGTTGCTTGATTTATCATGTTCATTCTGGTATTTGCTTTTGCACAAACTTCTTAGGGTGAGAACTGGAACTCCGCTGGGTGGAATGAGCGCACATGTTCCCAGCGTCTAGCTCAGGTGTATGAAATAGCTGGTGGCAGCACGAGTTCAACAAAGGATGCATATTTGGTGTTCGTTTCTTGCGACCTAGTTCGCCTCGACACTACCCGCCAAGTGTAGATTTATTGCCCATAATTTATTATCTCGGTTTTACGTTTGCGTCTCGTGATAAAATAATTAAATTGGCCTGTTTTTTAAGATTGGACAGGTGTCTGGAAAACAGAGTATAATTGATAAGACAGATTATTCTCGTTAATTTGACTCAATTCTTCACAACCAACTGATGGGTGCAACCTTTTCGTGATAACTTTCTGTGCTTTTCCAGCCTTGGGAGTGATTTTTTTCGGGAATTCCACCATCGTTATTCCATCAATCCAGAGAAGAATCTAATGAATGTGCATTGAAAGCGTTCAGTTCTGACACTGCCTCCATTGCTTTTAAGTACACGTCTAAGTTGTTTAACTCCTTCGGCTACTGTTTGTTGGCGAGTAAAGCACCGTAATACGCTTACTTTGGCTGATTGTCTACTATAACAGAGAAATTGATTCCGAAACGCTTGACATTACCAAACTATGTAATCTACTCTTGAGTAGCATTGTTAAGTTATTGCACCTGATAAGGAGCAGTAATTGACGACTGATAAATGCTTTTACGCACACTTAGTTAATTAACTGAAGATGAGTCTGTATGTAATTGCAGAGAGGAGGGATGACAAAAATGTGAGTAGATTGACACGGTTTTTGAGTTTTATTCTATCTTAATTCACCCAATAATAACCCTGAATATTGGCTGGGAACAGAAATACAAATATTCCCTCCAGTACAGGGCAGCTAGTTTACGGACTGGGTGTAGCAAATGGGTTTTGAGTACTTTATAGAATCTAAGTTCATCAGTGTCTCACCATCTATCATTCTCTGGAGATGTAGTATTTTATTCAAACAGGAATGAGGCACACCGATCTATTGGCTTTCGAAGCAAACAAGCTCCGTATGGGTAAAAAGGTCACGAACAGGCAACCAATTACCAGGCTGAAGTCGAGCCAGAGTTATAATTGCAGAGAGGGGTGGACAACAGAAGATACACGTATTTTGACACAGTTAGTTTCCGGTTTATTCTATCTTCATTCAGCCAATTATAACACTGACTACCTGTTGGGACCGGAAACAAAAACATGCGCTCATGTACGGTTCAGATAGTTCACAGGCAGCGTCAAGCAGATGGGTCATGAACACTTTATCGAACTGTAGTGCGTCATTGCCTCGCTACTCATACGAAACTTGTCTGCCTCGGGAAGCCAGTAGATTAGTATGCGTCCATTCTTGCTTGAATAAATACTGGCTGCAAGGAACTGTTGAAATTCTGTTTCATGAAGTGCTCATGACCCATCTGCTAGACGCAGTCTATGAACTATATGTGCCATACATGAGTGCATGTTTTTATCTCCGGTCCAAGCTGATAGTCAGTCTTATTATTGACCGCGTGAATCCAGAATAAACCCGATGCAAGCTGTATCAATCTACACGCATCTTCTGTCGTTCTTTCTCTGCAATTATAACTTGGCTGATTTCTACCTGGTAGGTAGTTGCATGTTCGTGGCTTTTGTCACCCACACAGAGCTTGTTTGCTTCGGAAAGCCAATAGATTGGAATGTGGCCACATTCCTGCTTGAATTCATGTGATTCTTGGGAACAAATACTGTCAGAGCATAGGTTCCTTGAGTGTGTACGCATAAAAGTGCTCATTCTAAGACCCTGAAGGGATACGTCCTGGAACATGCTGAACAGTTCCACCGTCGTATGCAAAAGTTTCCACCGTATGCTCTCCGTCATGGTGGGCGCAGAATGGTATCTTGCGCAGCATCTGCAGTAATTTCTCCTCCCACACCAGCCTGGGCGCAGTGTTGGAGGCGCAGTGACTGACAGAGCTAAACAGCCCATGTGCGCGTGCCACATGCAATCTGATCCTCAAATAATTTACCAGGGTTTCGTAAGAGATGTGGCCCGTATTCCGTCCGGATGGGAGTTTTTTAGAAGGATACGTCAATGTTTAGCTCTTTTCCTTTCATCCCCACCGACTGCCTGTCATTGCTAAACGAAATTTAAACTCTACTTCAGCTTTTACCTATCGCATTGCCTCCTTTACGCCTAATGCCTGTAAGCGAAACCCAGGTGCTCATAACTTAACTGTGAGTGGTCACGCTCCTTGGACCTGCTCTTCAACAAACAAACGTAGTTTCCTTATGGGTAAATCCCACTGTCTTATATAATTACCTTGTTCATGTTCCCTGATGACACTTAAACTCTATAAATCAGGAACGACATTATTTCATTTTATAGTTCAGTTAAAAAGCTTTCTTGAATCTCGTGTTCACACTGTCTATCTTGGGTACGTTTTATTTGAACTAGCAGTTCTACAGAACTCCAAAATAGAAAAGTCCATTGAGCATGGAAATTTTAGCCCCCAAGGCTCTTTTTTCACTATCACCTCAATGCGATCAGAAGAGCGACTTATTTGCTCTAATGCTCGGCCTTCTTCACACCTTTTATAATTGACTCTTTTGGGAGTGTACGAGTTTTTTTTAATTCTGATGCAGGTTTCTTGCTAGCCTGGCTTATATCGGCCTGAACACAAAGTACCTTTGAAGTACGAATGCTGATTCCACCCTCTCGACTCTCCATGTGATGCAGACCTCATCACCGCCAAATAGAACTCAGTCGGCGGACAATTTGCACGATCCGCATAATCTATTTTACAGAAGTGATATCGCATGGCGGCATTGAGCAGATGACAGAACAGTCAATTGAGTCTTTTGCGCCTCATGCCATGTCTACCTCATTTTTGGATGCAGACACGGACCAGGAGCACAACCCAGCCTCTATTGGTGATGGTTCGCTCCTCCGATGGGTTCCCCGTGACAATCCACCGGTCATGCAGGGCGTATACGCTCCTCCGTCTATACCGGTTTCTGATGATTTTATCGATTTAGATGTCTATCCCGGCTCCGTTAACACTTCTGATGAGGAACAAGGTGCCTCTGAGAATGACATTTATAGTCTGACATCCTTCCAAAACAATAGCCGGGAAGACACTGACATGGACTTGCACTTTAAGTCTATCTCGCATCACCCCGATCCGGAAACCGTTGCGTCCGCCTCTTTACATCCTGCCAGGGAACTCGTCCCCCTAGCAAGCACTTCTAACAGGTAAGTTCTAAATCGTTCTACCAGTTAGGAACTTATTCAAGTTTTCGCATGTAGTCCTTTCGTTGTCCTGTTTTCAGCATGGGCGTTCTTAACGCTTACAATTTCAATTTAATCCGGTTGCGATCGTAGGTCCTGGAGGCAGAACCATCTAGTCGTGGTCGATCATTTGCTGTTTTATTTTCAAATGAATTGAAACAGTTCTATCTGGACAAACATTTAGGTTAGCGCTGAAGCTGCACACACTAATAATATATGGAGTCGCAAGTGCCTATATAAGTGCGATTGCTTCAATGTGACCTGACGGCTCTTGAGTTGTGCTTGGTCTCCACTTCTGCTGACTGAAAATAGTTATTTTGCTTGAACTTATCTTCAAAACCCTAGGTGCGTATTTTCATTGCAAGGAAACCCCTTATTTTCGAATTATTATAAAAATTCGTATTGACTGCTGTCTTGTGCGTAATTGTATCTGGTGGTACCGCAATCACGTTCAGACTATGGAACTCCAATGTTGCTTCCCCATGCACACAGCCGATTTCTCGCGCTCGAATCATTGCGTTCTCTCACCAAGAAGACTGAATTTATGATACCCACGAACCATTTCTGCATGTTGACGAACCATGTCTGGTCAGATTTTGAACTGAAATCTTCATTGCCTTCCGCGAGGTGATGCCCTCACATTTACGGCGATATCAATGAAAAGGATGCATCACCCACTTTCTGCCTCCTTGTGCATTGCTTGAGGCATCGGAATGATGCTGCATCAGTTGCGGTGTGTCTAATTTTGGGAAAGACCTACGCATTTTACTCAAAAAATCATTTTAAGGCAACACTGACAGAAAACCCCAGTTTTTCAGTCATTTTCAAGAGCTTAACCTAGCATCTACAATGGTAGAGGTCTGATGGACAAGTGCCCATTGAAAGCTGGTTTTTGCTACTGCTAAAATAACTGAAAAGTTTTATTGACCGCTTCGAAATCTTTTGAAAACCCTCGGAACAGCATCGGTTTAGGCGACGGTGTAAATAAGTAACCGTCTATGTCATGCGACGAGGTGAGTCTTTGTCGAACGCCCGAACGAATATCGAGTGATTGTAGGAGGCTCTTGTGGACGGAAACTTGGGTATAAGTGGAACGACAATTTACAGGTTCTCCGTCTAGATTCATTGCCCGAATTATGATGTACGGCGCGAAGTCCACAAGGCAAATAGATATTAGCTGTTGATGGTCGAAGCTGAATTCTAAGATGCTCTTTCGTGTTCGCCAACGTCTACCAGCCTGTTTGAATGTACCTCGCCTGTGTGTCACTCAAACTGGAGAATTTCATCACTACTGCTCGGAAGGATCTTTACAGTAACTTCAGTGAGATTTGTGCCTTACTACTTTGCACATCTTTGTCTTATCTCAATTCTTGAACACACGCGTTGAACTGCATCACATGCCCAGGCATCCCATTACTAGTAAATTGGAGAGAAACCAAGGACTTGTGCGAGAATTTACAAAAGCCTTGTCAAATTCATTGAGCTTCGAGGAGGACATCCTGGAAGCACTATTCAAAGAGATACGCAACTTCCCTTATCAATTATGTGTGGGTTCACACAAATATGAATATTCACGTTCTGTAATGGAACACAAGCTACACCGTAAGGTTTTGAAAGTTCAGCCGGCTTTACATCATGCATTATAAGAGAAGTCATTACACAAATTTTGATCATCAAACCGAAAGCTTAGTGCGCTGTCCTTAGCTAGAAAGTGCAGCTAGTTAGCACCACTAACAGGTTTGGGTATTACGTGGATAGTGGAGTGAATCTCAACGAACTCCGGTTTTGGTAAGTGGGCAGCCACAGGCCTACAGCAGCAGTGCTACCAGGACATGGAGCATTAAGGTCAGAAATACAGATTGTCCTGTGACAACGCTTTAACACGGTGTGACTGTAAATCACTACTACTCTGGTCACCGTATTGCTGTTACCCTGCACTTCAGTGTGAATGAACCAGGAAGCTGAAGCAGGCCATGTGATTCCGCTATTCTAAATTTTCCAAGATCAACGCCTCTTAAACGGCTTTCTGAATGCAGTTTCGACGGCTACCCCGCAAAGGTGTACCCACTTAAGGTGTCATGTGTACAAAGTTGCTTTTTGATAGCGCATTTCCGCCTATGTCCCGTAACAGATCTTGCATAAACGTTTAATTTGTCGTCATTATCGTCATCGTCGTTCTCATGGTTTCTCGGCTTACAGACTTTTGATTTAAGACGCAGTGGAAGAGTAGAGGGATGTGGTCTCTATGATGGTGGGAGTAATGGGGGAGTCAGGAGGGCTGGCAGAATTTAACGTAGAAATTGCAATTGTCGGATTGTTGGTGCATTGCGTCCGAAGATGTCCAACCAGGCCGATTCGCGCGCGGAAGATGTGTTGACAGCGTGGGCTTGTTGGCAGGGCCTGGGCATCGACTATGTTGGTCCGGGGCGCTGGTGACTTTCGTGCCGCTCTTTTGGCCTTGGCGGTGGCGATCCGGTTGGCCTCATTGATTGCTGAACCAGTCTTCACGGATCTTCTCCATGCCGGTCTATCCTGGGAGAGGTCCTTCAAGTCGCCGGGTTGATTTGCAGTTGCTTCAGCGATTTCTTCAAAGTGTCCTTGTAGCGTCTTTGACCTCCCTGTCGGCAAGCCCCCGTAGCGACATCTCCATAGAAACGTCGTTTTTATAGTCACTCGTCGTCCATTCTCGCCAGGTGGCTGCTCCATCGCAGTTGAGCTTGCCTAAGCATGGCGTGGATGCTGAGGGATTCCGGTCCGTTCCAGGTCTTCCGTGTCTTGCCATCTCACGCCACCTCAGTATTCTGTGGAGGCAGCTGAAACGGAAGTGATTCAGCTTCCTGGCTTGGTTTGAGCAGACGGTCCAGGTCTCCACTCCATAAAGGAGTTTTGTCAAGACGACGGCCTTGTACATCTTCCGTTTGGTGTTCAGGTGAATACCGTGGCGATTCCACACGGAGGCCTGCAGCCGGCCGAAGGCCTGACTAGCTTTGGCGATCCGTTAGGCAACCTCGTCATCGCACATTACGTTTGCAAATAAAGATCACTCGTTCACTTTGAGAGGGAGTTAGTACAATCTGGACCTTGTGGAGGACTGGTTTTTTTTATCAATTGCCAGCCTCTCTTGTCGTTACTTTTCAGCGCCGCGATAACCAAGGAGCATATCCGACTTTCTCTGCCAGGGGGAATGATCCGGCAAAATTGGGCTTGCTTCCTCTTCCGTCGGGAAGCAGTGAATCCGGGGACAGTAATTAACCTGACACTTCGTTCCCGTTTTTCGCCTGCCATGTGACTTTTCGTCCAGCTACTAGGTCTGGCGTAGCGAGGTTTTGACATGTAGCTGTTTGCTTACACTTATGGTATAATAACCGTTTGTGAAATATGCGTTAATAGGTGTCTTAATTGCTGGCGTGCGCCTACCAGTTCAGAAGCACAACTATTTGAAGACAGGCATTTTTTCCTATTCAGTGAACGCCCGAACTGGTTGGGTGTAGGAGTTCGCTGCTCTGCCTGTCGCTATCCACCGGATATCGCACTGGTGCCACAGCTTCTCTGCTGCTCCAGAAAATTATGAACCAACTCCTCTGCACATTAAAAGGCAGCTGTTTTATATAGAGTGAGCGCAACACACTTTTGTTTCTTCTTATCCTGTTTTTCGTCCAGGTGGCACAACGAGAACCGCTTGGCGCAGTGGAACTCCTTTGGCCAACCGTCGGATCCCTGGGGCATCTACTCAGGCGAAGTGGTCTCCTCAAGCCCTCCTTCGATGCTCTCTCTCCGCAGGGCAAACCCTGAACAAGACACCGGCTCGCTGTCTACGGTTGGGGTGAGCGACTTTGACTTTGGTTTGTGATGTCTACCTTGACCGCACAAATGAATACATCGTCCTTACAGTATCTCGTGAAATGTCAACCGAAATTCTGAAATATGTTTTTGCTTAGAAAGTAGAGTGGAGTTTTCGTAGTAATTATGCTACAACCTACTCAAAAGACATTTAGTTCACATCGGAATGTCGGCTTTTGAAAAAGCTTCCAACCGCTTTCTAAAAAGTGCGTTCAGAAAAAATGACTTCTTAAGTAGTCTGATTTTTCCATTGATTTTTAATGGCCCACGTACATTGGGAAATTTTATGAGCCCTATATTACCTCTTCGTAGCAACGTATATAAGTGCAAGATTTCCAATGCACGGGAAGCATGCAGCTTATAGTTTAGGAACCCGGAATGCAGGCGTAATAGGAGGTCGGATTCAAAATTATTGCGAAATTTAAAAGGTTTTTTTAACCTATAGATACGCTTTATTCTAGCGTAACTGTTGAAGCAGGCACAATTTACTACCCATTGAATACACGAAAAAATCTTTTCATTTATTTTTTTTCGATAAACTATGCTTGACTGTATAAAGGCATCGATAATCAATGGAAAAAAATTATAAAAACTATTCAGGCATTGTTTACAGTGTATACTTTTTGAAGATGGCCGAAAAAGAAACTTATTCGAAAAAACCGCGTCCTTAAATGACTGGAAATGTCTTTTGAAAAACTCTACTTGAGTAACTTTTTCTAGTCGTAAACCCCTTTCCGAGTTTCTGCTTGAAATTTCATGGGGTAACTCATATACTGTATGTCTGTGTTTTACTTCATCATACCTGTTCATCTAGGTAGCGATAAATGTTCATGGTTGTTCATCGGTAGCCAAATCTTAAGCCATTTAAAACCAATCTGCTCCAACCAACGACCGCATTACCGAGACTGTACTCTTGGACCACTTAAATAGAGTCGGCGTACGCCGTTGCCAGTCAGGACTACATATGGACGAGCTGTTTTGTCCTCAGATCGTTGACCCAACACACTAACCACGATATCTCAGTCTGTAAACCAGTAGTCATTGCTATGGAATTGCTGTACTGATCGTCATTCCCAGTGAATGCTATCGGAGAGACGCGACTCGGCGACTGCGGTGCAAGCAGCACACATATAATACTTCCAGACGATAGACCTAATCAAATTTCACGACCCATGTTTCTCGCTGGTTGTGTTGCTTCGAACCGCACTTAGTATGGGTAAATCTTATGTCTGAAATCACAGTGATTGCAGTGTATTTCATAGATTCAGCCAAAAACACTGGTCGCCTCACTGATCCACTGGTTTTTTTAGTGTTTAGGCGTTTGATAAAAAGGCTCGAATAAAGGGTTTAAAGCCTGTTCACTAACTATGATTGTGAAGACGTCTCCAATCACGAAACCCGACGAGAGATCGTCTTTTGGGATTTAGGTATTGATTTTAAAAGACCGTTTTCGACTGCCTTCGCACGGCTCCGGGGCACCTCACATTTCGTCTCTCTAGAGATGCTCACCATCAACGTAGTTGTGGTTCACGTAGTACGCGCGCACTGCAAAGCTGCCGTAACACCGGGGTGGTCTGACAACGCGTGTTGAAAGGGAACCAGTCCTTCGTTGAGTTGATGAGAAAAGAAACCTGCTGACCGTCATCCACATAATTCACATGCTCCACTAATCACACTGACCTTGTTTCCTGCTCTGCCTCGGCTGCGTGCCATTACGCGACCTGATCAACTCCATGTGAAGCACAGCAGATAATGGCAAGATAAACTTCCTATGGCGTTAAGAGAGGCGTTTTTTAACTGGCTTTTTGTCCTCACTATAATACATTCTCATTGGACAGGAAATGGCTATCAAGTGTCACCGAGTCCCTCGGTGATTCTAACCAAAGTTCGCGGATCGTAGCTCTCTGTTCAATCCGTACTTAGTTAGGTCGCTTAAGTGAGTTTCCTGGAGGAATAGCCACTCGCCAAATGGGTACTCAGACACGCGTTCGTTTTACCACGGCGGTGTTGTTTGTGTTTGTTTAGTCATCGACCCAGGAGCCCGTTTAGTTGGCACTTGACCTTTACGGACGGTGGCTGCACAAATCCACCACCTGTGTGCGCGATCGTGCGCTTTGTGAAATCCCTTTTACCTAAAAACGTACTTTTTCCTGAAAGCTCTTGCTAATAATGGGTTATACTTGCAGCCAAGTGCCTGTTTTCTGATCATCAAGTCACCCTTACCCTGATCATGACGGTAAGGCTGGACGCAGGATAACTCCGCCGTGACTGACAATGTTTCCCACTTTTTCTTCTTGGGTGTCCCCACTTCTAAAAATGACAAAAGTGCCCCTTAACCGTGTGTTAGCTTTCCTCCGAATTAACCTGACCGTTTCGCCCCACTTCAACTCCGTGCTGGGCAGGCATACCTCACTCACCTCACATCCTCAACGTCCCATTTATATTGCATTTCCATGAAATGTCCATCAAAAATTCTAAAAATATGGCGGCATAGGTCCCAAAAATGCTGTCAGTCACGTCAGGATGCGGGTTTTGAATCAGCTTCCTTCCAGCCGCCTGCAAAAACTACTAAATAAAAAGTGACTTTTTCCCATTAATTTTCGATGATAGATTCAAATACATTTTATAGATGTATTCTTTGATTATATTCATTTAGTAGCAAGTAGGTCTTCTTCAAATGTTCTTCTTGGTTTTATAACATTTTCTAATAGCAATACGTACACCAAATCAACAA
>WEDG01001177.1:0-56484 GCA_017591395.1 Schistocephalus solidus | reverse complement strand
ATTTGCTGGATCAAGGGCAGGACGGAGGAATGTCATTTGTCGTAGACGAAAACGACGGGAGGAGTCTACGCGGTCTACGGCGGAATGATACAAAGGAGGTATACTATCATCCTGACATTAATTATTTTCTAGCATGGAACAAAACGCGAAAATGAGTGAACCTCGAAATTTGTACAATATATAAGTACAAACATTCACATCAAACTTACGAACAAGTAAGTCGAAATTGGGAATTTAGATGTTGTGGCAATTCCCAATATTTGCTGATCTCAAATCACGGAAACATCTTTATTTTGGAAAACGTTTCATCAGCCTGGAGTTATAATGTAGAAAGAACTATAACATGGTCAGAACTGCCAAGTCGATCATAAGGTACAACTGACAGTGGCTGAAAAACTCCTAAAAAAAATTATCAAGTATGTTCGATCCTCGCGTGGGAAAATCAATTATCTGGGCCCATATGCCAATATCTGTGGCCTCAAATAGGTCTTCGAAATTTGCAGGATCGGACGGGGGAAACCGATGTACTTCTTCAAAAATTAAGTCAGCTGATGCCTCAAATGCCTGCGAGAGACATAGATCGTCATCCTTGCTGGCATTGGTGCGGGGCGATAAACAGTACCAATGAGTAAAGAGCTGTTATCTTTAAGAACAACTCGGAGCCAACAGCTCTCTTCTACCGCGGTCAATTGTCAATAGTCCAACGGCAAAAATGTAAGTGGTTCCTTAACATAGATACAGCTTCGTCCGCCACAGCCCACGTTTCGATAATAAAAAATGTAAGCAAAGCCTAGAATAGAGAGTTCGGTGTCGGATACACAGGGTGTTGCCCATGTCTTTTTAACTTTTACAATGTCGGGTCTGTGGATAAAAACCAGAGTCTGGAGCAAAAGCACCTTATTAAGCAGAGGTCTGACGTTGAGGACGATTTATTTAAGTAGGTACGTTTTTGGCTTCCAAAACTTGACAGTTAGGCTGTAAGAGTGCCTGCCTTCGGCCAAAAGAAATGATCTTTTCATTTGAACTATTTACGTCCCTTATTTGGAGATGTGCTTCGGCATTTGTCCTTCGTGTTTCCAGTTCTATTATTTATTGTCGCATTTTATTTGCTCTTTCAGCCCGTATTCCGGAAGGGTTGAGTTTCTCTTTAGCAGGAGCTGTGCCTTTGCTTCGTTTTCCAAGATGATTTTAAGAGGTCTTATAACTGCAGAGGAAGTCGATGCACACGGCATTCGTCGGAGCGACATTTCGCAGTGGATTGTTGGTGCATGGAACGGAGTCCTTTACGAGGTGGTCATTTTAGAAACTGTTGACACATTTCAATGCAAACAAAACACTCATTTGCTGAGAAACTATTGTACATAAAATGAAGATTGTGTCAGTAGTAGCAGCTTGCGCCTAACCCACACATAGCGATGACCTTACATTTTCATTTGTCAGATGTATTACTGTAGCCGTTTATTCTATTGTTATTTGTGAGTGTGAATAGTGAGCTCAAGGTCGAAAGCCTTATTCCCTCAATTAAGTGCCTTAAAGTGCCTTAAACCGACTTAAATGATTTATGAGCTTCAACTCTGAGAAATGTGATGCAAAACGTATAAAAACGAAGAAATCAAACACACTCTGTTACTTTCACAACTAATTATTTGAAGGAACTTGCCTGTTTATATACCTGAAGAAAGGAACCTAGGAATTTCCATTTTCCCAACCCTAGATACCTCCACTCAATGAGTCAGGGTGGCCAAAAAGATGAACAACGTTCACTTTGCAATTAAAAGAATTTTCATAAATATCGATGAGGAAATATTTGGAAAATTATAATGGACGTTTATTCGTTTACACCTGGAATATGGATTGCATGCATGGCCATTATGATTGAAAAAAAGATTACAAGCTACTGGAAAGTGTTCAAAGTATGGCCATAAAGATCTTTATGGCTCGAAAGTTGTTATCTTACGAATGCCAGCTTGATGCGCATAATCGTTTCCCTCTTGAACAAAGGCATAACGAAGGCGATTTTATTTATTTTAACGAAAATATTTTGCGTACAGTTTTTCACAGGCAGTGCCTATTAGCCCAAAATATATTGAACTATCTCGTACCATAAATTAGCACAGGAGCATTCCAAATTGCAATTTTAAGCAAGACAACTCAGGTTTTAGGAGGAAAAATACAAAACGAGACACTTTTCCTGTTCCAAAATCGATGTTTTTGTTTGTATTAACCTCTTGACTTTTTCGTATTTTGATAAGTACATTTTTGATCAGAGTTAACGAGGTAATTTTTCTGAAATTTTGTACGATACGTTCAAAATAAAGCGTACTTCCCTCTCTCTCAAGTCGCATCATTAACGTTTGTGGTTGAGTGGCTGAGTTGCAGCCATTATAACTGCCGATGGAAAATGAATATCTGCCAAAAAACAATTTCTGTATTCTTGCGTTGTGTATGTTAGCCTGGCGACATCTAATAAGCCAAACATGGTCATCTCAACGCTGCCCTAATCACCTAATTACCATGTACGATGAATCGCAGAGGAATATTTGGTGATCAGATCCCGTAATCACGTAGGTTAAGCAATTTTCAACATATTTCCGTGTCTAAATTAGAGCAAACATACTTTGGCGTTTTTCACAATTTCACTGCGCATGTCCGAAAACCATCCAATCGTGGCCAACTAAACACCAATTATTTTTTTAACTACACGATATCTGCTGTTCCACTTCGGGCCTCACTCACATAACTCAAAGATTCCTTTATCCCCACGATATGTTAAAAATATAGTTTTGTTTAACTACGTAAATATTTACTCACACTGTATAAATCTCAATTTAGGATCTTGTAACTTCACGAGTATGGCTGTATCCGTCCCTGAGGCTCGTCTTATCACGCTTCGCCAGTGGCCAGGTAACTCTGGCTACGGTTTCGTCGTAGATAAGAAAGCAGACGAAGGATATTTTAAGATTAAACAGGTCAACCCTGATACTCCTGCGGCTTCGGTCGGTGTACTGGAGAATGATTTAATAATAGAAATTAACAATACTCCAGCGGGTAGGTTTTGATTTTAAAAAAACATTCTTTAGAAAACATCACTTATGAAGAAGTCGTCGATCGGATCAAGTCTAATCCGAATGCCGTTAAACTTATGCTCTTACAGCCGGCTGAGAAAGATTGCTTACAGGCCAGAGGATACAAATTGAATTCTATATCCTGTCCACTTTACATAGTAGAAGGCCGAAGTGCAGCTGATGAAACAACAAAGGTGAAGCTAATAATTGCCTTCTTGATTAAAAATTTGCCGAATTATTACTTATGAATGCTTTTTAAATTAAAATATTTCTTTAAAATTTCTTAGTCATAATAATGTATTCTTAAGCACAGTTTATCTTGTGGTTTCTCGAACTTACACACGGTACCTTGTTTTCTATGCAGTTCACTTGCCTGACACCTATTGGGAGAGTTATTCCAAAATGTTTGTATCTTTATATTTAGCTTGCCGTCTGGATGCTTATTTAATAAATGGCAACCTTTGCATATAAAATCAGATGTTTAATTTATATTCTAGAGAATTTTAAATTATTTATTTTGAAATGACAGTGATGATTCCGAATAGGCAAAAATTGAGAGCGATCAGCTAACAGATCAGATTTAATAAATACATACAATAACAATATTTATTGTTTTGCAGGAAGTAGCCGAGAAGTCAAAGCTGCAACCCTTTGAGTCCACTCTCATTCGCGCCGATGCCAAAACCATGGCTTATCTCTCTAACAAAAGAAAAAATGTCTTGTCGACCCTATGAGGTCCGTATCTTTTGAAACCTTGACAGTTTGTACAAAGTATACCTGGTAAAACTTAAACATTTCCCGAATTTTCAAATAAAATGTGTATAAATAAGGAGTTTTTGGAAAAATTAGGCTGCTTATTTCTGTTTTAATTATATTTTCACTTCTATTTTTTAGATACTTCGGCTTGGTTTGAAGATTACAGATCTGTTTCATTCGGTATACCTTATGCACATAATATATATTTTTTTCTGTGTCTTTTTTGTGAAATTTGATATCTTTTACTTGAAAACTGGTATTGGTTCATAAGTTTAAGTTGACAGGGAAAATATCTCAATCAGTGCATACATGTGTCTTCATGTGGTTCCTTCCCTTAAAATTAGTATACTGCTCAATTTGTGTGATATCGTTTTCTGAAGTAAGAAGCATGACATCAGGCTGCAAATAGGGTCCTTCAGTCCCTTTGGGCCGGGCATCGGGTTTCTTAGTCAAGTACTTAGACTAAAAATGCACCTGCATTTATGAATATCTCAGCGTCTATTACGCTATTTAGATAGGTATAAACGCATGCTCTATTCATGATCACTTGCTACAAACATAACTAGGGTGTTTCCGATTTGCGAATGATTGTGACTTTGCGCATCACATTGTCTACCGCTGCGTTACTCAAGTATTGGTTTATCTGTCAAAAATGACCAGCAATTGGCAGTTGAAATCAACTCAGGATTAGTAAATTAATAATGTTTTTCTTTTGAGGCAGCTGACCAAGAAATACTGTAGTAGGAGAATTCGTTGGATCTACCGGGCTTATCTTACTTCGAAGTATTCTGTTAATGGTGCCCGTCTGTTTAACCTAAATGAATGCTTCAGAAAAGGTAGCTGCTATTCTGAAATTTTAAAAAGTCAATTGACATTACTGCTTGGCGAATGATCGCAACCGATAGAGAGAGGAGACCGTGACTGTATTTTAGGTGAGCGTATTAAATAATATGCAAACAGAGATTGAAGTTGCGAGCTCTGAATCTTCCCAGTCGCGGTATGTTTGGCATGTGACGCCACATAAGCCAATTCCATAGAAGGTCACTAACGCTTTTTTGAGTCTAAGTGTACATCCAAAAAGTGACGATAACCCGGGCAAAACAATTTTGAGTATTGCCATATTGGAAAAAGTGAATATCGGCAGAGAAATATGGCAGAACAACTGGATACTACTTAGTATTAAGCTGGATTTCCGAAATACAGATCTGTGTTTAATCTCGAGGCTGCTACATAAAATAAGCCATATTTTGCGTGATTCTCTTAGTTAGTATGCTGAACCATTGTTGAAGTTGTTTATTTGAATTACTTCAGTAATTTATAGATATCTGATTTTACTGCCAATACTCGAGAGAGATCTTTTCGCCAGGTTATTGAACGGGCATCTTTAAGCAGTCATCCCATTGGAAGTCTTGCTATACTCGAATAAACAACGTTTGAAAATGCCTGCTCGCCTTGTTTAAAAGAGTGAGCAGTCCCTTGCCTATATTGATCGCTGAGAGGTTTGTGTCCAGGGTCTTTTGTTTCTGAAGGTTCTTATGAACATTTTCCGCAATTTAGATTTAATTAAACTAACATGGCTCCTTAAGTTGTAAAGCACAACCTTCAGTTGCAGTCTGATATTTGCGATGTATGTTTGCTCCAAGCGTGCTCAGCAGCCCAATTCTCCTTTTAACAACCCTCTTTATTTAATTTATTTTCTGTCAAACTACCATATTTCACTCATTTAGGCATGAGCCGTTTCTTTAGTGCTTTTAATTCATTAATTGGGTATTCGTTTACTGTAGGAATGTTTTAGAGTTATAACCTTTTGAGACATGTTTTTGATCATATGCGTAATATATTTAAATATAACGAAGGGCTAGTGGACGCAAATGTATGTATTTTCTGTAAAGTGTGACTAATCTATCTGTGCCTTGTGGTTTTTAAATTTTGCCCTTTGCACTCTGATGTATATGGAAGGAAAAAGGATATTTGTTTCGTCTTTCCTTGAAAAAATAAAAACCAAGTCAACTTAACTTTATTCACGTTAACACTTAGTAAAATTTTGGAAACACCGGATATCGTAGTTGTGAAAGGGCAATACCCATTGTGAAACTGCACGGTTGGGAACTAATTGGAGTTTCTTTGATATAAATACATAAAACGTTCAAAGAAACGGTAGTATCTAACGCATTGTGCTGCTCTAATCACAACAGGGTATAATTTTCTTCTCATCGTACGAACTAAGAGTTGAAACAAAATGTTAGAATACACTAGCTGAAGGTAAATCTTCCTTAACTATCTTTATATCTTTCTTTAGAGGCCACTGTCAAATAGTTATTACTTGTATCCGTATCGCAATTATTTAATGTGATTTTCACGCCAAGACCTTGACCATCATAATTTTTCAGAAAGAATGTTCAAGTTTGCATTCTTGTTCAAAACGTAATCACACTAATTGAACATTTGCGTGTTTAAAACATGAAAGTCGGACCCGTAGTTCATTAAATGTTCAGTACACAGCATTTAGTTTAACTTAGGAAGGCATTTATTCGTGATGTCTGGTTATTAAAACTTATAACTTGCAAGAAATGAACTTTCTGCTTTTCACATAAGTAGAATATTAATGGTTTTAGAAAGGTTATGGCAGCCGATGGTAAGGAGATCGACAATTTCTGCCTTAAATTGAAGATATTGTTACCTTTCAACTTATTTTCTACATTTTACGTATATCCCCCGCTTCGCTTGCAAATTGAGCGCGAATGATCAGAAAAGTCCCAGTTTTCCCTTCACATTTGCCTGAAGAAAATATATACTCAATCAAATTCGAATTATTCAACTTAGATAATGTATTCTATATATATTTATCTTTTGCACGTATAGAATTTATCACTGCTCATTAGGTCATCATAGGTTTCATGCTTTCATAGCTTTCATGCTAAATGAATTGTCTGTTCGACACTGATAATTCCACAAAAAAAGTTTTTGAATCAAAGTACAGACAAGGGTGATGTTGGCACATGCCACGCTGGCTGGTTTGGTTTGCCAAAGGGCGTCCCTGCGAGTGCTTCAGAGCATCTGGTAGAGCAGAAACCCAGTCATCACTAGTCCAATCAAAACTCAGACTCGGTCAGTGCATGTAGCGTGTAGTTTACAAACAAAACACCACTAGCCCAGCCAGCCGTTAGTGGAAACTGAGTGTACATGTGTGCTGCGTCATCTGTTTTGTCGAAAATGAAAGTGCATAGTTAGTTTTCAGTCAATAAGTTAACCATATCTACCTCATTTTCACGCAGGCTGTAAAGGCGGAGTTTGGTAGTCCTTCCTCTCCAAAAAGCTGTTTTATTGGCAAATTTAATTATTGGTTAATGAAATGTTTAGTCTCGATATGCATAAAATCCCCTTTTAAAGTAAATTGAGAGTAAAAACATTAAATGTATTGTGCAAGTAATGTTGCAGGATCAAAAGGTTTAGTTTACAAAAGAAGTAGGCACTCCTGAGAGTATGAGTAGCTAAATCTGTTCTTTACTTCAAGTACTTTTGCGAGTGTGTATCTGAAATGAGCACTTACTGACGGAAGTTTAATAGGGAGCCAGTTAATTCTTGTTGAAATATTCTCCAGATAAAATTAATTTTTAAAGTGTTTTCATTAGTGAAAGAAAGACCGGAAGAGAGGCAAGGGGAGGAATAACAGATCTCAAATAGCACTTATAATCAATCCAAATTCAAGCACATTTTTTTGTGGTTTCGGTTCTCCAAATGGGCATGAAAACTGAAGTGACTTTTTCGAGCTTGATTAGTAGATCACATTTCACAATATACGGCTTTTTTTGCGCTGATTAAGGAGGAAAACGGAAATGAGAATTTCAGCATGCTCACTGTTATCCAAGTGAGCCTGTCTGTCATCTAGAAGATTTTAAATTGATTCATTTTGCAATTCCAGTCAGGCAGATAGCCTTAAACATCAGAATTGGTTGACTTCATACCTTGAAGTGTATTGACAGGTAACGTGCACAAATGTGGTTAAACAAGTGGCTCCAGTTAGCAGCCTCGTGGTTCAGGTATTAAAAACGTTGCTTAACTCATACACTGCCCTTGTTTTTGGGCGGCCTTTATCACACTGAGGTCGCCGAGCTTTTCACAATTAAGGCTAAAAATTTCTTTAAGTCTACCAAATACGACGTAAATTCCGATTAATGACTGAACTCAGCCATATTGATTACCACTTCTCGTGTATCATTTACCGTTTTCTGTTTTACAACGTCAAATATGCGAGAAACTGATTACTTTTTGTACGACAAAAGCACTTCATGAAAATTCCTTTCGAATTCTTACAGTGTATTTATGCAATTTGGAATCTGAACCAAAAACAACGAAAGACTTATCCTTTAGCGTAGGGAATCATGGGTACGTGGATCAGAGGAGTTATCCTTGGATATTTTGTTGAATTAAGATTCTTATTTGCCTGTATTATAACCGGTATACGTAAATTTTTAGCGCATTTAGAAGCAGTGCGAGATATGAACCCCCGGACATTCGTTGCCGAACGCTTTTCCTAATGCTGGCAGTTGGTGCGTTATTCTATTGTGTGCAACGTCCACAATGAAAACGCATTTCTTGTTTTCTCAATTGGCCTCATAATGTCTTAATGGTTGTGCACATTGGTGTCCCCTAAGTGTGTACCATGTCATTTGATTAAACCGATCCCTAAGGTGGCGACGGATTCCAGGAAGGCAACATTTTGCGTCAATTAACTAGCTTTTCACAAGGTTATCATATCATGCAGCGATAACTGGCTCAGAGGATGCGAAACCCAAATTTCCTTTTACGTATTTGCATTTGCCCACGCAAAAAAATAAAAAAATGAAAGATTAGCGAGACTGAATTATCAGCAAGTGCTTAGAAGGAATATGGCAGCAAACGAATCGGTTAGCCCGATTTGCTCCAAATTCCATCAGGGTGGGATAAAAGAGATGGGCCTCCTTCTTAAGTGTATATCCGGCGAGCAGCCTGAGCGTCGAGAAGTTTGGCGTGTAATTGGACTTCAAATAAATAGTGAAACAGACCGTCAACTGATGACTTGGTGCAGTATATAGACCTACTCGGATATAATGAAACTATATTGAGACGAAGAACTGTAACGAGTGCCGAAAATAATGGATGAAAAGAATTCAATATGCAGTTAAACTAAAACTTACTCAATGGCATATGAAAACGCTTATTTAAATGTGAGTTTGACCCAACAATTAGGACACTTTTATCAAAAGGAACCAGAAAATGATGGATTGATCGGTCGATTGGCAGCGAAATCATTGTATGTTTATGACTTACTTATAAAATCAACTTCAGCAATACACTCAGGCTGATGGTGTTAGAAAGCCCACAGCGATAATTGTGCCTTCTATCAGAGGAAAAGTTTCTAAAGACCATGGAAATGCAAAACCATCAATACGCATTAGACCTATATCTTCCTTGGCAGGTGACAAAAAAGAATGTGGTCAGCTACGTTATAGTAAAATATTAACAAATAACCGAAGGCAGTTAATAGGATGAACAGGAACATTAATTAATGTATCGAATAAAACACGCATGTTTTTTTGAAAAATGCGATAGTGGGTTAACATTCTGCTTCCAAAAAGGTCCAATGACCGGATAAAATTTTCTCGAATATAAATCCACCTTCGATACGACGACTCATTTTCTATTTAAACATGGAATACTGCGTAAGTTTCCCACCTCCCAGCTTTACAAGTTGCGACTGGTCACTGCTTATTGCCATGCAGGTTCTTGCATGTTTTACAAACCATAGGCTCCAAAGAAGAACGGTAATACCAGTTTCCACCCGGCAAGTAGGATATAATTTTTGAGTACCTGTCAACAAAATGAAGTAAGCAAATAACTTCAGTTATGATACTTCTGTTTAGTTTACATGCGAACATTGAAAACCCAAGGTAACAAAAGACAATACCATATTGAGTTGATAGGAAAAGTATTTAACTATTCTTAGGAGACCTGACTTTTTTGCAGCTGAAAGAAGCTGTTAAAGGTCAAAAAGAGTAGATTTGCTATCGCATTTAAAAACTCGACCGAAATTTTGATATGTGCTTCCAATTCTAAAAAATAAATAAGAAGGACTGTAATATCAATTACCATACAGGAACAATTCAAGGGGCCTAATTTATGTCAAGATGTGAGCTTAAGATGGAGTTTTTTTCCATTTGCTTGGAATAAATAAACTGTACAAAATGAGAACTTCAATGGAACGCACTTTTCTCCTTGCAACTATATTTAATATAAAAGATGCAAAAATATTACTTTTGGTCTCATTTGGTAAAAATGTACGCCTTCTTAAAATTGTATGCTTTGTGAAAGGGTAACTTATGCTTTTACAGAAGCGGCTTTGAGATTGCTTAAATCGTTAAATTTTGATTAATTTTTGGCAGCGATCAATTTATAAAGTTGGCTTATAACGTATGCAATGTGGTCAATATCCATTATGAAATGCTTGGAGAATTGCGTGGTGCCTTCGTCAGAACGCAGAATAATGTGGGATTTTCTTTAAATGGAATGTACATAGCATGCAATTTGGGAACCCTGAATACAAGTGCAATGGCCGGTCAATTTTAAAATTATTGGATAATAATAAATGTTTCACTTAACACACATATGTCCTTTCGTCAGATACAAAAAAAAAGTACTGACAAAGTAATCGGAAATGAATATTTTTGTGGTTCATTTCAATAAAATTTATTTCAATTTATAAGGCCAGGGGAAATCTGTGCGAAAAATGCATAGTATACGTATAGTCCTTTTTAACAAGGCTATACTATTCGAGGCTGTCGAAAAAGGTGCTCCTTTAAAATCGGCATCGTGATGTGACTTAAAGATCATGAGAATATGCTGGAAGATAATAAACATTACGAAGTTGCACGAGTAATATTTAAAAATGGAAAAAGATCAGAAAATTTTGGTTTACATTCCGTGAAACACCACTTAATTTTTGAACAATGCTGAACATAAATAGTACAAAACCTTGTGCCAGACCCCTGGAAACGTTGAGGTTAACTGAAATGTTAATGAATAGGCTGAAGACGGTGACTTTCAATGAAAGCCTGATGCACAGTTAGGCCAATATGATTTACTCGGTGTCTTATGATTAAATTATTTTATCATCTGATCTGTGAGGATACATTAGCTAATGCATATCAATATAATATTCCTTATGAGCGCCTGAATATTTAGCAAGATTGAAGGCAGACTGAAAATCAGAAAGCTGAATGGTAAAACATGAATACATTAAGACGCAGGTCTTCTATTTTATGAGCTAGGTCAATCAACGCCAGACTAAAATGCGGACAGAACGTTAATGAAAATAATTTCCGTAGGAGAATCCTCACGAACGCATGGGTTATTCTCTCAAGTTGTTTCAGTTATTTTCCTTTAACTGCATCAGAAACTTGATCGTGATATTTATAGATCATGCTTGCAAAAGCATTACCAACCCTACCAACTAATGCCCACTTAAATAAGAGGGATGTGTACTTACTGTATACGTAGAATAGCGAGCGCGAACTTGGTATTTGGACAGATAAGGACCGCGAATGCTTTAGACGCCTTTAAAAAGGATTACAGCTGCTTATTTCAAAAGTTAACTTACCAAAAAACATTTAACACTATCAGCATAAACTACCGCATTATTATTTCAAAGTCATTAAAATTTACCCTTCAAAATATGTATCTTATAGCTACATGTAAATACAACTAAAATTGTGATTAATATTAGGGCGAAAACTGAGAATGTTAGCCTTTATTCAGGCATGGACATTTACTCTTCATTTTTGAAAATTAGTTAGTCGTTTTTCAACATACAATTTATTAAATAAAAAATAAATAAACATACCTAAAGAATAATTCTGATATGTTCAACGAAAAACCCGCAATTATTGAACTGCGAATACGCGCGAGTCAACTCATTAACGTTGGTCACTGACGCAGGGGGCTGGAAAATAACCTTTAAAGGCTATTTAAAAAATGCATAATTTCGCAGTGGCTCACGCATATTTTATTACTAAAAGTCAACGTCTGTCATCAAAGGCACCTCGTTTAAATTAACGTAGATAAAATTCAAATTAACTCAATCTGTTTTTGTCACAAAAACCGTATTTTAACAGGAAAATAAATGAAAATAATTCGTCAATATCGTAGTTATGCTTTATAAAATAATTCCGCCAAAAGGTGAGGACAGCTAGAAACCGTTTATCTGCACATGTGACCAACGAATAAGATAACAAAAGTATTACCAAAATTGAAATTGTGTTTTTTTAAATTTTTATTATCCAAACGGTCGTGAGGCTTACTAAACAAATATTACATTTTCCATGAACATGATTAAATTTTCAGGGTTAAATCTAATTGGTTCAGTTAGTTTGCTTAGTTTTTCGGTATATTCCCACATTTAAATATAGTACCTATTTGAAGCATACAATCAAAACATAATTCAATACATTTTAGCAGCAACCATTACAGAGTCTGTATATATATGCCTACAAAGAGGATAACTAAGACAGCAACAGTGTCAATTTTACGATTTCGAAATTTTGTATAGTTTTTATTTTTTTATTCTAGTGCTGCATCTGTGGAAAAACAAAAAGGATGCTTGCATGACATGACAAATTTGTTGCTCACCATTGGCCCGCCGTCAAACTCTCAATGGTGTGCTGATTTTCTCTGTTGGTGGCTGAAAGAGACGGTTTCTTTTGATTATTATCAAGAGTGATTATTTATAGTAATTTGGCCTGTTATTTATTTATCGTCCCTTCGTTGATTTTCTTTGCTACATAATTATTAGCTCTCACTTAATAGCTTTCTGTTCACTATGCCTCCTGCCTCCCTATAAATGATTTTGATCCCGGTGTGATAGGTTTTCACGTTATGATTGAGAAGAGCTTTTTAAACCTCTTGCACATGAAGTACTTTGCGATGGATTGGAAACTATTAATGGTAGGGGACCTAACATATTTAAGAAACATGCACTGAAGTTCACTTTCTGCTTTCAAGTAGACTACGTTTTTATGACCAAGGTTAATCAACATTTTATTTTCTGGAAAGAAACTTTAAAATCTCAATCTTTCGTCAAGAATCCCAGCTTAGAAAGAGGATGATGTCACAAGATCGTTGAATGCAATAAAACTTCGTATAGGTTTGAAAAAACCACACACAAATAGTGTCTTTCAGACTTTTAAAAATCACCCTAAAAGATATGCGAATGGTAAATTAATCGATTGGGTTCTTTTATGCAAACTTTAAGATAGGATTGTGAAATAGAAACATACCGTAACAAACGGCACTTTTGCATTAATTCCCTGCAAAATTAGTGCTGGGGTTAAGGTTGGGTAAGGGTAAGGGTAAAAGCGATTTGCGATTGCGATTTGCGTTAAGTTTTTGTGCTTTGTAAGAACACGGGCATATGTACAAATGCTTCGATTAATTAAGTGCGAGATCACCTTTGATACAGAGTTTGGGTTTTTACACATGGGCCTTGCCAAATGTGCCCTAAAAATGTCTCAAAAATATTTTACGAAGACGCGGTCATGCATGGATGATATTGAAAAATAAAATTAAGCCTCCTACGTCAATCTGCAAGGCATACGGCAAAGGCGAATAATACTGCAGGGCAAATTGTAGGAGGAAATTTCACAAAATAATCAGTCGACAGCACTCAAACATACTAATTTGTTTCTCTTCATTACATAAGTAAATATATCAAGCATACTATCTTCAATTTCTAGATTTTTAATGGGTGGATTTCACCATAGGTCACTCTGAAAGTACTTTATCCTACTGTTCCGCAAAATGATTTTGTTCTGTAAACATTGCAATAATTACATCCCAATTGGCTAAAAAGTGTTTAAAAGGATGTGTAATTTCTTAGTCATCCGGAAAAGTAAACCTGGTTATCACCAAAAAAGGAGTAAAAATGAAAAGCGATGGAAGTTTGAAAATTTTGCAAATTGATAACGTAAGCAATCTGAGTATGTAAAAATAAGTACGCCTTCATTTACAAACAAAAGAAAAACAGCAAATTTTCGAGATCCCGACTCCTAATACTCTAGGTTACGTGGAATGACGAGCAAAGCACAGTAGTATAACTTATCATCACAACGGCACATTCCAAGGTATTTTATTTGTCCTTAAATTTAATATGAATAGTCTATTTTTGATTAAATCAGTAAGTTCGATTCGCGAACGCAGGGGATTCTCCTATTGAAAGATAATTTGCAAGAGTACGATGGCATAAATATTTATTCGGTTGAACCAACTTCCAGTTATGCTTTACCATAGAAGCCTGTCTAGTATATTTTTATAAAGTTAACTCGTTGCGTGCAGATAAAGCCTGAATCAAGTATTGTATTTGCTCCAATTATTCATATATATAAAACCTGGAGTCGTGTATGGCTGATTGATGGCGGCTAATACTCTATAAATAACCCCTTTATTTTCCTTTGATTTTGTCTTTTGCTTTTCTGTCCATAACACTAACCACTCTGTGGTATTTGGTGGATTATCAATTTGAGCCCTCAGGCACAACGAGACGCGCATGTCCCATAACATGATTGGTAGACTCCCTTCTACCCCGGGGATCTATCTACGTGATGGAATTTAGTTTGTGGCAAGAGTATGATACTACCGAAACTGGCAGACAAGTCCAACCCAGAATGCATGAAAAAAACCAACCGTTTGTTGAAAAATCATTCTATGTCTGATGTTCATTCACTCACTTCTCTATTCCAGGGTATGTACTCACTGTCGAGTGTGCTGCGGTCATGACACGATTGGATCACCACCTATTAACAGGCCAAATGAGCAAGCAGTGGCCTTACAGGAGCAACGGGAAGAATTCACTAGCGCCACCGAAAATCATTTCCATAGGATTAAGAGTAGAAGTTTAATTAAACTGTTTGTTTTCATTGGTGATGCGTTGGAGGCTGACTTATAGGATCGGCTAAACAGGACCGAGAGCAGAAGAAGACCGCAAAATAGTTGTCTGTGCGCCAAATGCCAGGGCAAATAGGGTTAGTCGTAGGTTTAGGATCAGAGTGAAATTTATAGTTGCGTTTAAGTTTTCGGTTAGGGATAGCGTTAAAGTATGTAAGGATTACGTTTAGGCTATTTTTTTACTAGAGGTCTAGGGCTTAGAGTAGGGTTACGGTTTATGTGTATGTTAGGATTAGTGTGCGGGGCTATTCACGTATACTGGAATTATGCGCAGGATCAGCTTTATTACTCGGACGGGGCATGCCTATTCCAAAACGTCCCTTTCTATTTCGCCGTATATTTAATTTGACTTTAAGCATCTGCACTATTTAGCAAAACGAAGTCAATTCTATCCGACCCAAAGGTTTGCTGACAACCTTTTTTACAATTCAAGAGTCTTAAACGTTTTTATAACGCATAGATTCATGTACATAAACGTGGTCCACTCTTTTTTGTTAAAAACTTCAGGGAAAAGGATCATCACACACAAAAACGAGAAATGCCGTAGTTTCAAACAATCATGTGTATGACTAAAACTGCTGTTTTCACAAACATATTTGACGATTTTTCAGAACCTATACGTCAGTGAGTTAAAAGCGATAATTTGTGCTAATATCGAGTATGTTGAGCCTTTTTATCCTTGGAGTGCACATACTACTAACATTTTATCATATATGACAAAAAGACATGGTGTTTTTCAAGATTTTCGTTAAGTTCGACTTAAATTCCACAATTCATTTACAAAATAGGAAAAGTGACAGGCTTTGGTCGAGTTATACGATGATAGGCGTACTATTTAATGAATTAAAACGGAGCAAATTTAAAATACACATATTTTATATCAAATTTATAAAAAAAGAGGATTAAATGTTAGATAATTTCATGAAATTTTAAAACAGCAGTAACGTGCAATTTTTGGTTTGTGAAACCTTTAAGCAAACGGAGGTGCGTTTAGTGCAAAACAATCATGTTGGAGACTAAAATGACGTTGAGAGTTCCTGTAATTTTGACATTAGCATTTACTCTTGTTTTAAGTGCTGCATTTCATCACAGTTTGAAATCATTCTCAATAACTTTAATTCTTGCCTATTGTAATGAAAAAATAAAGACAGTTTTAGCTTTAGATTTTCGTCAGCCAATTCATGTCAGATTGGGCTAATTCGATGATTATGAATGACGTTACCCGACAAAAAGCTAAAATTAATTCACATGTTTTCAGCAGTATCCTGACGGGCAGCTAAAAAGTTTAAATGTTGAATTCAGGACCACCGACAATATCAAATTTAAAACTATCTATAACATTATAAATTTGCAGTCTAAGGTAAACATGAGATGCTTTACAAGCAAAGGACTTGGAAAGAAATGCAACCCACATCACAGATAAAGTGATTTTTCAAACCTTTGACGGAAAATATGCCACATTTGTTCACAAAACACAAGAGGAAGGTGTATGACATTAAAAATATCTTTCTTTTAAGGAGCTGAACGGTGAACGAATACCGCAAAAATCTTAACTTATTTATTTTCTAATAAGAGCTAAGTACATATTTTTTTATTTAACACTAATGCAATGATCTAGACTCAAACGCTGCGTTTATTAATCAAAAACATGAAATATGATAGCCGAGTAGTCCACTCGTACAGTGAGCTTAACTAGTTCCTGGTGATAGAGGAAAACATGAGACGTAGTTCAGGCAGCACTTAGTAACTTCGCTTTAAAGATTTTCAAATACAAATATATAAGCGATTTGTATTTACTTAATTAATCAATTAGATAATTACTTAACAGATTAAAAATCTTATGTAAGCTCCAGATCATTACCCGATTGCTTTACAGTGCAAAAAAATGTTCATTAAATGTAAAGGATCATTTAAATTTTATAGAAGATGTTGTTTTGTGAGAGAAAAGATTTTATTTCTGCACTTCGCATTTAGGAATTTTGCAGCATAGGTTTGGAACTTTAATTCACTGAGAGCATGTTACTCTCACTTCTCATAGTCCGGTTTAAAGTACTTTGTTATAGGCCTGAATGCAAAACCTAAAGAGTACAGGTGTGGCGTCAATGTAGTGAACTAATTTGCTAACTGCGTGTCTCTGAATAACCTTTTATGGTCCGATTACTCTGCGTGTTGAAGCAGTGCCACTTTTCTGTGCTGCATCGGTTTAGTTTTCACGGGTGATGTGATATTGCAGTTGGTAGACACCATTAGTATGACACACCTACTTCAAACAGAGGCGGAGAGCCACGAGGTTCGTCTTTGAAATCAATATAGCAGTCATGTGAGCTGCATTTATTTATCATTGTCAGATTCTCAACGGGCCAGGTAGGTGGGCTGCATTGATGACTCTTACAGTATGCAAATGTGCAGGGTGTGTCATTCCTAGGACCAAATACATGGCGATAAGAAGTCCAGTTATTCCGAACACAATAATAGCCGGTCTTGAATAATAAAACACTCTTTTGAATGCTTTCAGTAAACTTACATATACTCTGTGTAATTTTTCGCCTCAGATTTCTACAGAGTTTTCAAGAGATGTGTAACGATGCGTCAGCTGTTCTAAAAATCACGAGGTAGGGCTAGAAAGTGTGTACAGGTTGGGAAAAAGTTAAAGGCATTTTTATTTTATTACACAAATGAAGATTATGCCAAGCAGTAAAGAAAAACCTGTCAATTTGACTGGAAGACAACGTACTTCAGATTTACGTGATGTGTAGCGAAAATCCATATGTCAAGCAAATGGAAGTTCTGTGCTATAGTCAAACATTTGGGAATTTAGTGGTGATAAGCAAACTTGCAATACAAAAAGTTTTTTTTATTTTTTAACAAATAATCTTCGTTTACAAGTGTCTCAACTGATATTTTATTAGCAGATTTTGCCAAAAAAACTAACATCTGAAAACTTACAAAACAGATAATAATTTCGACTATTTTGAATGAGTTCCCAGAGTAAAAGCACCGGTTTTAGCCTCGAACCATATTTTGGCGCTGAATGATGTATTTGAGAGAGATCGGCTGACCAGTGGGCCCCCAGCCTTCTATTTGTGCTCTGTGGTATAGAGTTCAAATTTAATTCTTGCAGACTTTACATTTTTCAGGACTGAATGCGCCAACTTAAGGCAAATACTTCAAGCAAAATTTTAGGCTGGTTATAAAAGTTTATATACATTTTCACGCTCTGCTCTATCAGCTTATATGGGATAACCACATAATATTGAAAAAATGCCAACAGTTTAAAAGTAATAGTACGCACATTTTGCACGATTCTCCTAACTCGAGCATATACCCTCGCCTACTTAAATCATGCAACAGTTGAACATAAGTGTCTGCCTTGTGGCAGGGTTTGAAAACAGGCGGTTATTCTGCTGTAGCTGACAGCTTTCACCCTAAACTTTCTTGTTTCTTTTCAGAGCAAGCTAAAATTTCTTGTTCCGAATAATGTATTTCAAGTTAATGCCTTAATTATAGACAAAATGAAGAATCTGAAAACAACCAACGGTGGCAATATAAAAAAGGGCTGACTGCTTTTTCCAACTTCTTAGTGAAATTCTATGCTTAGAGTGGGTAAACCTTACGAAGAAACTCCTTCCTGGATTCAGATCTCTGCTCCGTCTTATCAGGTTTCGAACGAGCAAATGCAAAATTTGCTAAAACTTGCTCCGATGTCGCACATGGTATCGTTGTCCTCTGGAGCACTGATTCAAATTAAGAAATTATAATCGTTATACGTTTATCAATAAAGCGTTACAATAGGATTACTTGCTTCCGGATAATGACGTTCAACTGCAATTAAGAATTAAATGTGGATGGTTTTCTTATGACCTTGAAAAGTAATTAACAATATTTGTGATCCTGGCGAAAAAAAGAAAGTGGCAAATTAGAAGAAGACAAAAATATAAATGAACAAGTAGTGACAACGTTTTGGTTAATGGGCGCATCGATCGGTCCTGCAGAAAAAAAACTGTGACCAGATCCATTTTTAGTGAAAACCTAAAGTAGATAGAGGATCGATTCAAGTGCTTACCCTTACATTTTTAAGTTATATGGGTGCCCCTTAGACTGACAGTTACCATTTTTAGCCAAGGGGTGCAATTGATGACATTCTGCTATCATGATACAGCCGAGAACCCCCTAAGACGATGACCTGATGGCCTATAATGATGGAATTGCCTGAAAGGGTCATTTCAGCAATCTTAAACTGCTCAAATATTCTCTTTGCATTATTGCTTGCTTTCCTAAGCATGGAAGATATGTGTTGAATTTTTTCATTAGGCCGTGTGGTTTTCAGTATGTTCGAAATTGTTTTCGCAAGATCTTCATTTTATTGATTTGAAATATATTTTATTTTTTCCTCTAGCCATGCACTTTTGTAACTGCATTATAATTTTCTGTTTTACTTACTTTTATATTATTCAAAGCCCAAAGAAAATAGAATATTAAGTCGACTAAAATGAACCTTTCCGGTATTTAATTTCATACGAGTTAACTAGATAAGTCAAAGCAATGAAGACCCCCCGAAACACTTATGCACTTTATGGGGAAGATTCTATTCCAAAAACAATGGCTCAAGAATTGTTCGCCTTTTCAGCATGATTGACGCTCCACTCTCTGAACAAACTTCGAGCTTCAGAGACGATAATCGCAATGCTGTTGTTCATGCAGCTCATACTCAAACGATTCGTGATTTGGCAAATTAAAAATAGCTTGACATCTGCGATCGATGGGAAAGCTCCAAAGGCTTTGTTCTTGTGTTCCTTCCGCATTGAATTGGTACGGTAAGATTCAGTGTGCAAATGTTTCTAACCCGTTACTGGCCTGCCATTGCCTTACCTGTTAGTAAATTCAACCAGTTGTGATGCTGATTATAACTGGCAATGAAAATTGGAGCTGGTAAGTTAATAGATTATAGTTCAGAACGCAAGCAACACCTCGAATTAAACCTGACCTTCATCCTCGCAGGAAGATATAGTGCATCTGGTGGGATATAAAGGGATTTATTTAGCCGTCCCTTAATGAAAAGTTGTCACTCATGAATTGCCTGAACGGAATAAAAAGGGTAAAATTGAACTTTATGACCAGCAGCCCCGCCAGCCAGATAAAGCAATTAATCAAGAACGCCAAAATTTCCAGAGTTTCATTAAGCAGGATAACAGCCCCAGGAAGGCACCAAAAATTCACCAAACTGTCAGTGAAAAAGGAGGTTTTTCTCGTTCACCATATTCTCAGGAGCTTGCACTGTTTATTAACTTTTTTTGGGCACTCGAGCACATTTTGAGCGGAGTATCCATCAATAATGACGTGGATCTTCCATTTTGGATCGATTACAGTTTTGCTCCCCAAACCCGCAGATTGCTTCGAGCACGGGATCAAAAAACTGCATTTGTATTGGAAGGTGTTAACCAACCAAATAGAACGCATAATCGGTGTTGTGTTTACATATATATATATATATATATATATATATATATATATATATATATATATATATATATATATATATATATATATATATATATATAGTGACTATATGTGGTAAATGGTAAACATTTGATCAACTGAAAACCACGCAAGCTAAAAGAACATAAGCATTTAATACTGATTTCAAATCATATCAAACGGCATTCTTCGTCTTCTCATGACGACATGAACACCACATCTTTGAAAGTGACAATTGTACATGATAGCCGGTTGGGGTTGACACAGCTGATAAGACAGTTGATTTAACTACTGAAGAAGCAAATCGCCCCGGTCCAACTGCTGCTCCCATCTTGTGATATAGCAAGCAAATGAGGGAGGACGGGTTAAAAATAAAACTTTCAGTCTCCTCAACTTTGCAATTTGATGGTTCACATTATGTAGCCAGTTGACGATTTTGTCTTTTTTATTTGCGTTATCAGTGTAATCTAAGCCGAGATTAGCGAAAGAGAAAACTTTATGCCCTCTTGTGTTTGATACACAGAGACTGGGTTCTGATGAAATCACGTTTAATCGGTGCACTCGAGTTACATGAAAAATATGTTACTCTTGGCATTCGGCACTCTGCACTAAGTCACGTTTGTCGCCAACGCACTTTGTGAGGAACACCGACAGACTATTTAGCAGGCAAGCCACGTTTCTATTTTTCGTACCTTATTTCAGCAGACTGGTCCAGACATGAAGAAGCAAAGAAAATTGGTCGTGTGAACCTACACGTGAATGAAAGGCCCAACGAGAAGGGAGCTGGAAAAGTTGATAGAAAAACTGACTTAGCTTGAAGTCACGAACTTTAAGCAGGAAATGAATGCGTGGGTGTCAAAGTTTTCCAAAACCCATAAAAAGACATCATCAAGTCTAAAAGAAAGAGAAATACCATATGTTTTAAGGGCACTGAAACCAGCGTGCATTCTAATTATGCGCATACTTATGATAATAAAGTTTCCACAGCCCACCCAAAGCATCTTTCCCATGTCTGCTGATTTTTCGCTCCCTCATTAAGGAGATATAGTAAGGATAACCTATATGGCCCTCTTAACACAAAATGAGTCCAAGAATCGCTCACAATACCTGTGGTTTTGCGCCAAATGTTGGGCCAATGGGTTTTCGATTAAGGGGAGGGTAAGGGTTAAGTTTAGGGTTAAATGTTGGGATTACGGCCAGAGATAGGGTTAGTGCTGGGATTATGTTGAGGATCAAGGTTAGGGTTTAAATTAACTGTAGGGTTTACGTTTAAGGTAGGGCTGGACTTAAGATTAAGGTTACAGTGTAGTTTTATTTCAGGGATATTGGTAGGGTTAGGACACGAAAATATTTTCCTTTCCAGAACTTTATCTCATGGTTACCTTTATTAAGTTGGTGGGACTTTCCTATTTCCGTATTCTATCCGGGTTGTCAGACAAGTCGTTTTTACCAATCGTAACAATGGCTAAGCCACCTTCCACCTGCGATCGGCTAAATCTAAAGTACCAGAATACTACGAGCGATTTTATATTTTTAAGTCAGATGCTACGGTAGACTGATAAAATTGATGGATGTGAGCTTCAGGCATCACTCTTTTACTCATGGGCTTTAACGTTTTGGGTGCAAGAGGAATGCTAGGCATTGTTTCTTTCTACTAATTCGTTCTGCTTTGCTTCACGAAAGTATCAGGTGTAAAATACTGCTAAGCTACCAAGAGAAGTTTCCTTAATTATCAATGATCTTTAAAGATAAGCAATTTTAAATTTGTTTCTGTTCGGCTGAGTGATTTTCGCTTTTCGCTCAGTGTAAGTGTCTACTGCTTGTGAACACGTGGCATCGCCACCACTTTTGTGAACGCAGTAAGATGGGGTTTTGCTCTACATCTAACAGTTAAGCGCACTTCGGCGTCAGCCACCACCACCCGCTGACTCAGTGCTCGTTCGCTGACGTCAGACTAGAAGCTGACCGTGCTCTTCTTAACCTATGAGTGAGATAACACGCAAAGCTTTTGAAAACACCGCCTGGCGACAGTTTATTATAATCAGTCAAAAAAAGGCATAATCGCAAACTTAAGTCAGCAGGCCTAAAAACCTGTATGTTTGTCATCGTCAATTCAGCCTTTATTTAATGAAGCTTTCAATTAAAATATTATTATTATCTAGGCCACTCATATGCGTATGAAGTAAATACATTTTATGGCTGAATGTGTTAATTTTATAAGTTTGTATCAATAGACTTGGCAGATATTTACTCTTAAAAAATATAAATTAATGGAGGTTTTTGACAGATTTTGGTTTATTCATTTGAATCGAATGTGATTATAATCTGGACTTCCGGTGAGGCCTCTTAGCTATGGTGGCTACAGTGTTTGGCTTTAATAACGCCTTTCCCTTTCTTAGTTGGTTCAACTCTCATAAAGGCTGTCTACTCCTTCACAACTGGGGCAAATGAACATCGAAATTATTTGAATAAGTCTTTTTGTGTACAAGAAAATCGAAGTGCTGAAGAGTATATTTACCAGTGAATGTTTGGTTTAGCATTGATTTGTCCTGTTCATTTACTTTTCTTTAAACTTGCTAAGCATTGGCCCATTTCTCACAAAAAGTGTACTCATTTACTTTCAAAAGCAACCGACTTTGTAGCCAACAATTTACAAAGTGAAAATTCGGTCCCAAAACAAAACTAATTACTGTTGGATTGGCCATCACCAAAGAGCGCTACTATTTTAAAGCTTTTCTGGTTGAAAAGTTGTCTGAGATTGAAAATTTTTCAAATGTGGGTTGTACCGTTCACTAAAAAGTAAGATTTACTCTATGAAACCCGAATCAATTTTTGTAAGTGACAAAATGGGTAATGTATCTCTAATTATTAAACGTGTTTTGAGCTGGAAGTCCATTAAAATCCTATTCATAATTCCAATTAACAATGTCTATCTCGGAGGTTTTTTCTCAAAGTAACTTTCCGTTTTAATAATCATTAATTAATCTGCAATAAATAGTTTTATTGTGACAAATAACAAAGTTCTTCCGCATTGTAAAAGCGTAAACTGATATCAAGCTGTCATTCACAGACGGCCGATTTCTATTGGAAAAACAAAAAATAAGTACCAATCATTGCGTTATGCAAACAGCTAACAATTCCAATAGGAGAGGTTCAAGCTGACAGTTGATGCTACATTGAAAGTTCGGGAGCTACTTTCAATCTGCTGATTCATATCACTAAGCCAATATATTTTCCAAAAATAATAGCTGATATATATTTTACAACATTTGATCGAAAATTAATAATAAGCGTACAATAATTTCAAGAGTCATTAAAGTTCAATGGTTTAAGTTTATTTCATTTCTTCAGATAAAGTGTAATTCAATGACATCAGTCTTTCAGATATATAGTTTTCTTATATCCCCTAGGACTTATAATTATTTTTAAAGTTATGAAAACAAGCGAGGTTTCAAAAATGAATGGCTAGCTGCAATCTGCATAAATTCAGTCTCTCAAACGCAAACGCTTAACTTCTGTTATTTCAGACTCCGAATTATCATGTTCTGCTAAAGGGTGTCCACAATAAAAGTTACCGACGCAACACTAGAACTCCGCGGTAACAAGAATACTTCAGTTGCCGTCAAGATTAATAATGCTGATCAAAGGAGTTAACTCACTCCTCATGGGGAATGATGCTTTGCTCATTCCAAGGACATCATCTAAGGATAATTGTCTTGTGCTCGGATCGAATTTAAGCAAAACAGGTGGTCACTAACAAAACTGTTAATCTTAGCCGCCGTCAATGAAGACACGTTTTCATATTACTGATTACATTTAAGTAGGTATGTTTTTAGAGTACATTGAATTCACCCCACCTTTCTAGAAAAGTTACTTTGATCGCTTGTGGATGGAGAACGAAAAAGACTGTCCAAGAGTTGAATTTTTCAAAAAAGTCATTTCAAATAGTGACAGGAAGTAAATTATTTTATTAATTATCGATTCACGAATGATCATTTTAAAACATCAACAGTAATATACTATTTAAAACCCTGGTATCGCTAGCTGCAATGGGTGTATAGTTAAAGTGCATTGATAAAGTCGTAAGCTACCGAAAACTAGCTCTTTAAATTTTGGCCTTTATAATGAGAAATGTAGAAAGCATTTCGAAAATCTTGGCACCAACCTTTAGCCTATTTTCAGTTATTCTCTTTGTATGCATGATATGCGCAACTTATTTTAAAAGAAAGAAAACAAAATATACTTTTTTCTCATATTCCTTTTACATCTGCTTTCTATTTTGACATGAAATAGGACTTCAAAATTTAGTTCACTTTTTTATTATCCGATACCTGGAAAGTTTCATGTTCCGTTTTTTTTTATGAATTCATCATTAGTTTCAGTTATCACTTATATTCTTAAGGCTGCCAAACGTTGTGGCTCAAGCCATCAAGGGCGGAAATCGAATCATCACTCGCGCATCTTGCAAAATATCATCTAGGCGCTAGCAACAGCTGGGAGCCTCGCCTCAAACATGGGCTGCGGCATCGTTCACCGGCCCAAAGTTGAAATCTTTTACGCACTCCAGAAGATTAACATTTAACTAGGCCGTGGCATGCATCCAATCGTGGTCCTTCTGCTGAACGTTTATATATGAGTCACGTAGGTTTTCAGTTGGCAACACGAATATGTGAGCACAGTTATGGCGCGCTGCTCACTGGTTTCTAATTTTGAAAATGGCTTTCACTTAGTCAACCCGAAAAAAACACCCGCTGTGGCACATGGGTAATAAAAGTTAAGAGGCGACTTCCAGGAAACAGAGCAAAACAGGAAGGTTCGAACTGGAAAAATAATCTTATAAGCCTTTACACCTAAATGCTTTACGAAAGCGTGAAATATGACGCAAGTATTGAACTTCAATACCAGCTGCGATACAGCCACAAACGCAGTTTTGGAACGGCAGTAGATCGGCGTGTTGAGACAGATTGCAGTGAATCCGAAAGCAAGATTAAAGTTACAATATCTTCAATGGATTAGTAGAGCGAAAGGCTACCCGTAAAACGTTGTTAACCAATAAATGGGCAAAGGATAGGAACAATTTACTTCAATGGATTTAAATTTAAGCGAACGTTACCATACGTTAAGAAATTACCAGAAGCCGTCAACCGCTTTTTTTAATCGCATGAATTTGCATTTGCACGCAGACCAGCTGCGGCTACCAAGCGTCTGGTAATGAGTCCGAAACACTCATTGCATTGGCAGGGAACGTCTGCATTCGTTTGCCGGACCTAATATGGTTTCGGACAGAGCAAAACTGTCAAGAGACTATATGATTACTCTGGACGCGAAAAGCCGAGCATGCAGTATCAATGAAAAGTAATAACGCTGGCTCTTTGTCGCTGCTGAGTTGATGGGGCCCAGTCGCACATCCAGGTTCAATGAGGATGGAATAAACATAAAATGTGACAACCTCATGGGGTCTCCAGCTACTTGAGTCACGGATTTCTGACCTGAAGTCAAGTAAAATCCGGCTGACCTCCCTACAATGTATTCTGCGCGGATGATTTGTCTGGGTGGAGTGCATAGTCGGGCGGGGTGGATGTGGGTGACCAAAAGTTCCATTGACAGTGAGTAAAACTTACGAATAATTATCATTTCAAGAATTGATAATAGTGCTAAGGTTAATCACACTTGGGTCAAATTACCCACCCAGCCTACTTAAACGCATGGAATCAACAAATTCTGATAGAGTTAGCTGATTGTCCAAGCAGGGTTTCCTAAGCAATAAATCTAGAATAAACAAGATGACTACAAGGCACAGTTAATTAGTCCCGTTTTTATCCGCGTGCAGAGTCTAGGTTATTTACGAGAGTGACAGGAATAGCTGATCTTACTTCTCTTTTGTTCGGGCTCAAGTTAGTCCACCTCAAAGACTTGCCATTAAGGTTTCAACCTCAGAACCACGTAGAAATGACAGGCAAGATGCTAGCGAAACGCCCTGTTGGAAAATTCTTAAATCCTGTTAGTAACAAACCCTAGCGTAAACCAACCCACCTATTGGAGAACCTTTAAAATTATAATTCTTTAAAACTAATTTTTCATCATTCGTATGTTCATTTAAGCCGAGAGATTGCTATACCAAATAATGCGCAAATATTGCATGGCAGTGATACAGTCTAAATTTAAGACTCGAGACTGGCCGATTTTGTGCCACTTCGTGACACAACTGCGAGTAGTTCGACCCAACGGGTCGTCACCCAGCGCTCTTAATACATTTTTCGGTGTGTGCTACATTTACGACCATCAAACATTTCCTCCGCTGGGACCAGTGGATATCAGCCAAACCACTTATATCAACTTACAGACAGAAATTGAAAATTGTTATGTCGAAGTATTTACTTCACATCTACACGTCAATTTCAGGGGAAATTATAAAAGACAACATAAATTGCTATAAACGTTTGGTATTTGCACCTGTGGTTTAAAAACCTTTGTAATTTTCGGAGTCCATATGACGATTATATTAATGTTATGCGTGTATTCGTCTATGTAACTGCCAAGCTTCTGTTGTGCTCGTCGTTGTACGCGAGCAGCAGACTTGATGCTCTTATTGGCTGGAGCTCTAAACAACCGTACGCAGAATTCTACAGGCCTTTAATGCGTATATGAGTTCTAACCAATTACAGAATACCCCTTCATTTGCGCGTTTATTTGGCAACTACGCAAGCAGAAGAAGGAGGGTTTGTTAAAATTATTCAAATATCCACCCGCCGAAAATGATTTCAAGGTAAACACTATTGATTTTAGCTAAATGTATTAAGTTAATTAGTATTTTTAGAGGAAGAGAGGCCCCACGATCTATTTCCTTCCATCTTTCTCTGCGTAAAGCAAGTTCGCCACATCTGCAAAGCATTGTAAATGGAGAATGTAACTTTCAGGGTGGATTGCTGAGTACAACAGAAATCTTAATCGGCTCGATCATTTGATCTCAATCAGTGCAATGGGATCGGATTACCTGCGTGATGGAAACCGATAAAAAGAGTCTAAAGTTTGGGGAAGAGTGTGAAGGTTTATTTTGAGTCCCTATTAATAGTTTAAAGTGAAACGGTATGGGTTAGGTGGGTGCAAGCTACCTCGGAGGTTAATATTGCGATGCAGTACTTTGCCATTTTTTGTAAAATTTGTCTTATATATTTTTAAGCCTTCTGCATACATTATGATTATATTATTAAATATTTGTGCATTGTTCTATGTATTAAGAATTATCGTAGCTTGTCTATTAAGTTGCAGTTGTATTGTGAAAATGTGCGCTAGCGAATGATATTACGAATTCGCAACAGCGCCGTAGGCAAAGAAACTACCAACGGCCGGGTCATGCATTTTTATACGATTCATAGCTCATTAAGTCTTAAGTTTATCATTTAAATGCGTTAATTTGGCTAAGAGAAAGACAGCAAAACTCAGAAGAATGAATAAAGCAAATCGGGTGTTTCGAACCTTTCCTCATCCTTCTCCATGTGAATCATTAAATCTTGTCACACTGAGTTCTTTTTGTATTTGTCTACGCAAGACGCTTACTGAAATATAATTTAGAAAGTGTATATATTAAGGTTATACAGAAATAATTTTGATATCTCGAGCTTTTTGGGTGTTTCAAGTCAACAGAAAATAAAGATGGTGTTTTCAGTTAAAAGTACTTTCATTTATAAGATTATTTGGTGAACAGAATTTGTCTTCGATGAGTTCTACCTAGGCCAATACAATTAGACGGAAACTGAGTCAGGCAAAACATGCGGGAGATTAGATTACTCGAGTAATTTTTGGTTTTCCCGAGGTGGGCTGTGGAGAACACAAGAGGCTTATTAGGAGCAGGCAGTACCGACCTGGTTATGGAAATATGATTAGTATAGGTAAGAGGACGGTAAGGAGATCCAGGTCAGGTAAAGGGAAGAAAGGCGTGGAGAACTGCATGCAGTTAGTAGGTTAAATTCAGAACCTGCACAGGGCTCTTCTGCGCGGACAAAACAGTGGTGCCTTACTCGATTTCGGCAGCTTCTGCTGTTGACTCTTTACACAGCGTCAATGGTTTAGGGCTACTCTATGGGACATAATAATTCGAGATTGAGCGATTCATTAGGCCGAACGGGACAAGTGAATCCCAAAACCGATCGGTGAGTGTTCATCATCTTATGTCAATATTCCGGATATAAACCAGCAAGAAGACGAGCCTATCAGGCAGTGGTTTAGAGTGGTAGGCTTACTATCAAAAGGTCGTGGGTTTGAACTTCGTGTGGTACACCACCTTGGGTTGGGTATGGCTGGCTGACGACTGCTAATAAGCTAGAAATGGCCGTTCCAGTCTCCCTGGTCTTTGTCGGCAATGTTCATCTACCTGTCATTTTAGCCCCGTTGAGTTGGCTGGTTGGCATAAAGAGCGAGCCCCAAGGCAGAACGGGTCAATCAAATCCCGGTACCGATCTGTGAGTGTTCATCAATCCACATAAAAATTCCCTCAGAGGCACCAAGATACCCCGAATCAAATAGTAGTAAGGAAATGCCTGCTTGAGCTCTTAAATCCTCCCTTTTTCACCATGGCGTTGAGTTATTTCCGCATTTTTTTGAGAGACCCCGAATCGTACAGCTAGCATACCCTACTCAATAGGAGCAGGTCAACGAGTAACAACAAGGATGGTTTACTCTGGTAACTTGTCCTTACTTTCTCCCTGTGGAAGTGGATTGGCCGAGAATAATGTATGAATTCGCGCTGCTGGGAAATACCGGTAAACAGCTTGGTCAAGGCATCTGCTTAGGAGTTCACACTCCGCGTCTCACAGCTGTCGACATGTGGGTTTTTGTGGTTCCTCCTTCTAATACATTGATCAGGGAATCAGTTCTCGTGAAGCATGCCCTGGTCTTCCTAAAATCCTAATGGCTTCCCTCTCCCACGAATGCTTTCAGCCTTTTGCGCCTACAACACTAGTGACGTTCAGGTTTCGACGTATTTCATGAAATCTGATCACTCGTAGTGTGTGGGCCAACTAATTCGCCATTATATGCTACAGCGTTTCGCATATCCAAAATTTCACGAACTGGCAGATCACCCTTGCGAAACCTCGGTAGACCATAGAGTAGGGTTAGGTATTCCTGCTTGTTGCCGTTTGTGAGAACACCTGCGCTGGGTCTCCTTAGACAGCCTGGTAGTTATTTTTTTAGAATTTATATTTGGTAAGCACCGGGAAGGCACTGTCTAAGCAAACATTAGTAACGAAATAAAGTTATGACAATTTGTGCAGATAAAATGTACAAATACATAACTTGTCCTGCTATTTCAACAGTTAGCAAAGTTTAAAAATTAGTGGTGAACTAGAAATAAATAGGCAGTGAAAAAACACTCCTACCATAAAATGGAGGTAGAGTTCAATAGGCCTTCATTTTTGAATAGAAGGTAGGAGAAAAAAACTGCTTAACAAAAAATTGTCAGGTGGTAGAGTAGGGTAGGGTAATACTGAAGTAGCAGTTCATTATGAGATATTGAAACGTCGAGGTGATTCGTTCTTGATCACTTAGGCGTATGAAACAGAATCTCACGAAAATGCGTCAATTAACTTAAGTCCTCAGCATCTTAGGATCCATAATTTAATTCTGATGATGGTTAGTATACAAAGAAACCGCAGCATTTAAGACTGTGGACCACCGAATTTGTAGGTCCGAATGACGCCATCGTTTGGATGACTGGTGATATAAGGAGACATTATAGTTCATGGGCGTCTCGAGGTAGCGTAAATATAGTTTCAAGAGGGTTACTCAAATTCACGATGGTCCTTTCTCCGAGTCATGGGGAAAGCTACTGGGAAAAGATGAGGAAAATAAAAGGTTAATAGAATCAGTTTTAAGATCAATGTGCAGTCTTCGCTTGATTGCAGATAGACTTGTTAACGACCTTATTTCAATTGGCAAGTTATTCCAAAGAAAACTATACCTAGAAGCAAAGAAGAGAGAGCGTTTACACGTGGAGGATGCAGGGGGAGGTATAATTAGTTCAGAATTTCTTAGGTTATAAGGAAGACTAACGGGGGTAATGACAGAAAGCTTTGGGGAGAGTTGAACTATTATTAAGACGACAAAGGAGACAAAAAGCCTGCTTCAAGTCTCCTGACCCAAAGAAATTTTAGCTTCGTTAGCTGGCATCTTGCTGAGAAGGAAGTAGTTGAAAAGAGTCGGATATAGGAGTTTTTTTTGTGAAATGTCTTTGGACATTTTCAATTTTTGAACGGCTAGATTCGTTCATTAAACCGAAGAAAGGACAGCAAAATTCAAGAATGGGAAGTACAAGCATACGATAAAGTCTTAATTTAATTTCAGGAAGGAAGAAATTATAAGAAATAAAGCCGCAAATCTGAGCAGCTTTGGCCGTAATTCTATCGGCATGAGGCGAAAGATCTAATTTATTGGTCAAGTCCTTGATGGAGGAAAATTCAACTCACATGGCAACCTTCAAAGATAAGAGTTTGCGGCAGCCTTTACAGGCCCAAAAACGCATGTAGCGGACACTTAGTAGGTGAGAACTCCATTAGCCATGTGGAGCTCCAGGCCGAAAGAGCGTCTAAGTCTGAATGAATTTGTTCTAGGCACCGTTCGGTTGTAGAGTTAGAGAAGGAATAAACGCATTTGAGATCATCAGCATAAATGAAAGATTGAGAATGTTTAACTATCGAGGAAATATCATTTATATACAGTAAGAACAACAAAGGACCTAATACGGTACCTTGAAGGACACCACTAACAATCGGGGTAGCACTTGAGTATGAGGACCCTACTAAAACTTTTTTTGTTTTCGATCATTTAGGTATGATCTAATAAAGTCAGTAAGGGGACTACGGAAATCCTATAGCTTCTAGTTTCGCTAGACGTCGTTTATGAGGCACCTTATCGAATGCCTTACTAAGATCAAAAATAGATAACTACTACAGATAGATGATCATTACGAAGAGAGGTTAGTAGATTTAGAAAAAGACATGTGGCAGGTTTCACAAGAACGGTCCGGTAAGAAGCCGTGTTGGGAAAAGTTGATAATTTTATTGCTTATGCAAAAAAATCCGTGATTTGTTTTGCAATTAGTTTTTTTCGAAGAGTTTAGCAAGAGAGGGCGTTTTTATGAACACCGCGATAGTTATGAATGTCTGAGCGGGAACCAAATTTAAAAAACTGGTATTATAATAGAAGTTTTCCAATAATCGGGGAAGAAACCATTTTCGAGAAATACTGAGTATAATTTGCTTCGTAAAGGTGGAAAAATCCCTTTAACTGTTTAATAAGTGAGTTTAGAATGTTATCAGTTCCAACTGAATGTGAATTTTTTTAGGTGAGCTATTTCTTTTTGAATACATGAAGGCGAGAAATTAATAGTTGTTAGAAGCGAATTCGAAAAGCAGAGTAATTGTGGGAGTGGGGGCTAATTTCAGTGGTAAAGTGGTTGGCAAAAAAACGAGTTTAACACTTGCTTTGCCCAAATCATCTGTAACAAATTTTCTGTTACAGTCGTGTAAGGGCGGAGTTACATTCAGACGCTTAGCCGATGACCGAACATGAAAGATTTGAGCAACAGATTTGGATGAATTGGCATCACTTAGTGCTCGAGACTCCCTACGCTTATCTTGCGCGAGCCTTATTCTCGATGCTAATTCAAATATTTGTGCAATCCTTAAATGAACTGACAAAAGAGCTTTTTAGATGAATCTTTAAGTTGCTTTCGTCTTTTTAAGTCTGTTCTGGAGAATATGCGGAACAGTAGAAGAAGCTGAATGTGAATTAAAAAAATCTTAAACGGGATAAAAGCCTGGATTTTTTTCTGTGAGGCTCTGCAATAGCTCACGGAAGAAGTTTAGATCGTTGATTGAGAATATGCTATGCCAATCTAGAGTGCTTACGAAATTATTTACTGTTTCATGGTTTATGTTAGCAAAGTCGAGGTTATTGCATTTAACCTCAGGCTTCGTAAGAAGGGGAATTGAAAAACAACAGTGAATTATTGCATGATCACTTGTAAATAGATCATGATGGAAATTCATAAAGAGAGGGTGAACATCGTTTGTAAAAATTAAATCTAAAATTTTGTCATTTCTAGTAACTGATCTGACCACTTAGGCGTATGAAACAGAATCTCACGAAAATGTGTCAATTAACTTAAGTCCTCAGCATCTTAGGATCCATAATTTAATTCTGATGATGGTTAGTATCCAAAGAAACGGTAGCATTTTAGACTGTGGACCACCGAATGAGAACGTCCGAATGACGTCATCGTTTGGAGTACTGGTGATATAAGGAGACATCATAGTTCATGGGCGACTCGAGGTAGTGAAAATATAGTTTCAAGAGGGTCACTTAAATTCCCGATGGTCCTTTCTCCGATTCATGGGGAAAGCTACATACAACGAGGTATACCTGCCATTCGTCCGGGAAATCGTTTTCAGAGTCTACCTTCCCGAATTTCTTCTGGTTTTAACATGTGTATAGTATTTTCTTTACAAAATTCCATCTGCTTATTGCTATACTTTCCGTTTCCTTGATGGTCTCCATGCTGAGCTATCTTTGTTATCTTTAAGCAATTTTAAGTTCCCTATGTGCATCTTTGTGAGCAATTTCCGACTAACCAGACGCTTGTTCAAGCAACCATGACTAAAATTTACCAGGTTTAAGTTAAAATGTTCGATTATGTTTAAAAGCGACTTTAACCTGTAACTGGGCCTTTTATTCTTGTTCATTAACTTCTTGGAAAGACATACAATACAAGGAACCAAGGTATAATACTTTAATTTGTGTTTTATGGAGAAGCATAGATAAATGATGTGCACGTATTGAGATGGGCATTTGTAAGCCTTCAATGTTCTTTCATTTCGTGTACACTGTGAAGGAGCAAAGTCATCTTTGCAACTCCGTATTCATGCCACTGCATGCGTATAATTAATAGACTCTTGGTTCTTGTCCTCTTACAGGGTTTTGAGAACGGCTGCGCCTCAAAACACGTGACAATCTAATTCTTCTATATTTGCAAAAGTGCTATTCACTTGATTTTCATCGTATTGTCTCGGGGCTTTGGTGCTAATAACTGTATGACTTCACCGAAGAAATTTGTGTTAATCGTTTTGATACCCATTTCTTCTCGTCAAGTCCCCAATAAAATGAATCAAACGTTTGACTTTACAGGCTTGATTTTTAGACGTAGGCAGTCATTGAGTGATTTGACACTGCATGATATTTGAACTACGTTACAATTGAGAGAAGTCCCAAAAATGTTTATGGTATTTATTTCCCATCCTCAGAAATTTTACAGACGTTAAATTTACTTCGTAATGGGATTTCAGTGGCAATCTAAAAACAAACAATAGGCTATAATGAAGAATGCTCTTATGTGTAACTGGTGAGTGCTGGCATCTCACCGCTATTGGAATAAAATGAAAGATAGAAAACCCCTGCATCTTACTCGGCACTTATTAAGTTTCCGTTTTCAAAGAGTGACCTTAAGTAGCTTGAAAAAAACGTTAAAGTTTGCAAAATAAAGTCACATTTTTTCATGAATCGGAAAGGATGTGGCATCAGAAGCATCGAAAGCCACCTCAGTTTTCGGCGTTATGCTCTCTAATAATCTCATTGAATCAAGTATGTTCTGTGTTGGTCGAGACGCACAACTGCGCTACGGATCCTGTAGGAAAACACTGAGATAATTATTATTAATTACCTATGTCGTAAGCTGGTAACGATTAATTATGAGAATATTAACTTATCATATGAAATAGCAGGCGCTAAAGCTAACAGCCAAAGAAAGACTGTACAGCATAATTGAGCAAGTTTTTTAATTGTCTTGCTGAATGACAGAATGATAAACCGAATTATTATAAAATACATATTTATAAAAAATGTTCATATATGACATCAATGGCCAGTATTTGGAAACTTATATTCAACAAACATGAAGGCTTCGTGCATAGTAGATCTTAAGAGTACTGCAATTCAGAACAGAGACGCTGCGAAATTTCACTTGCTGTTGCCAAATCGGACCTCAGAAGTTGACTTTCAGCGGGACTCGGAAGTGCCTTCGTCCGTGTGATAATCTAAGTTAGAGGAAAAAGATGAACTTTCTTCTTAAAACATAGATGTAATTAATCCTGTCTTCGTTATTTAAAATGTCAAAAATCATGATGTACCATTTTGAATTAAACCAAACGTTTTTTTTGAGATTGGTTGCAAGACATGGGAATAGGAACTTCCTCCCCCTCAAAAACTTAATCTAAACCCTTACCTTCCTTTACCAACCCGAATTATCTGAGGTTCCTTTCAACATGTCCCCATGAGAAACCATGCAAGAAATTCTTATATCGTTTTTGAATAAGTAGCTTATAAATATTCTTGTTCGATTCACAAAAACAGCAACAGTCATAGGAATACACTACGACGTGAACACTTTTGCCAGTGCATCTAACTAATGACGATGACCAAAGAAACCAACAAATTACAGACTAGGTCTATTGTAGAAGTCAACGGAAGTTAGCTCAAACCTAAAAAATAGGACTTAACCGTAAAAAAACAATTCTTAGTTACAACCGGACTGTAGAGAGTGTAGTGAACGAGGGCAGCCACAGGAAAAGCAACAAAGCATCATGAATTATGGAATAATTTACAGTTCAATTATAAGAAGTTCTGTCATAGACTAAGCTAAGCTGTAGTAAAACAAATTTAACGGTGCAAACCTTTAACTTGCAGGTTTTGGATTTCTACAGCACAGGTAACAAAATGTTAATACCTTCAATTTAAGATGAGTACTGATAACATTTGGTAATCAATATCCCAAATTTTCATATGTATACAACACTAACCTGACCGGTATTTATCACAATTACAACGACGTTCATAGAAAATGAGTGGTACACTGACTTAAAACGGATCCAAGCAAACATTGGTTCCAGATTTCACACAAAGTTGTATTATGAAAATAATTTTATTTTCATAAGAAATAAAAAAATGCACCCATCTACCTAAGTTTTAAAGGAAAAAGTCTCTCACGTGTTCGTGGTTAGATTAAATTGCAAATCTTTTTTTGAGACTGCAGCTTTTAAATTCAGCATGTATTTCAAATAGCTAATACATACTTAAATATTTTATTGCGACACCGATAGGCTGCACAACATTCGCTCACTTTCAAAAGCTAATTACTAAATGTATTAACGTAAATAACAAAACATTGAATTTGGTTGGAGGACATTTAGGGCATCCACTGTAATATTCCTACATCGAGCTCATAGCTCAAGCTTCTGCTTGATTTTTTTGATGGAAAAAATAAACGCTCCGTCAAATGTGTGATGTTAGTTTTATTAATTGACAAAATTTTCCAACACAAATTCAAATATTTTCTATCCAAGAACATATAAGTTGCAATTATATAAAAATATTAAAAGCCTGAACCAACTGAGAGGTTGACTGTGCAATGTTTAATATTATTTAATTTTACGGAAACTAATAAAAAAAAATTCAATTTTTAACTACTTGAAAACGCGTATGCATACTCGAATGTTCATGTCCATATGGTACTATGCATAACCATTTAGCAGTAGTTTACAATAAACGCAAATACAAAAGGAAACGTTCATGATAATTTGCGTAATCGCAAAGTAAACATTGTGTATCTGCTTTATGAATTAAACCAGCGGTCGTTTACACACTTCCAGTCTCTAAGATTGTTAGTTTTACTTCATGTGCAGTCTTGAGCGTAAAATTCCCAGTAGAAATTTATAATTAGTCAATAAACCTACCTCACTATATTTGGTAGGTTCTGACTGTCTTCTTCTCGCTGACTATGTATCAGCACCTTCTCGTTTAAATAATTGAGATTGTTGTGTTTTGATCTCTGAGAACACACATGGAATATGCCATTACTCATGTCTTTGACCTAGCGTGTGCGCAAGTGATCTGTGCAGCTACCAATATTTTACACTTTTTGTTCACTAATTCAGGTTTCGTTTTGAACTAAATTCGGAAATTAAAGTTGATTTGCAGAACATTAATTACAAATGATGTAAAGGAGGCTTGCAAAAACATCAACTTAGTCGTATTTAAGTATTGAACGACGTGAGACCTTAAAATTATCGTTTGTTGCAGCAAAGAAGTGGAGAATTTCAAACTTCGCCGGCGGCAGCAGCATATAAAAGACCGTAAAAATGCATTTAAATGACTTAAGAGAACAGAAGATCCAAATTATTATACGCGCTGGTCTACCTGAACTATTAATTCAAGTAACTAAGCACGCGCTTGCAAATAGCATACGAATACCTAAGAAGGTTTACGGAAATATTGCAAACTTATATGAGTTTGCGCATATCCGCCGAATATTCCCAATGACCCTAATACACTTATGGTACATTTTATTCACTCGAAATTGTTTTGATAACGACGATAACGTGATCAAATGGCATAGGTATAAAAGAAAACGTTTTTACATGAGCAGAAGAAAATCTCGGGCTTCGGTTCGATTTTGAAAGACGAAACCAGAATTTAAAATTATTACAAATTTAATACTCAGGCGTTAATAAACTATCGTTTTTTTCGGGCAGGGAGCTTCTGTGCCAAGGATATGGACGCCCATTTACATACCCGTACAGTGGTAGGCCCACTGGAGATGAAATGAAGTACATGCCGAAAAACTGGATCCATGGCAACTATTCAAAGTAAATGGCTGCAAATTGTGTTGCAGTACTTATGTGTAACGTAGCGGTGACAGATTTTGACCAGCAAGTTCAAAATGTAAACGTGTACCACAGAGATGAGTGGTTTAAATATTTTGAATAATTTGAAAGCCAGCCACGTACGAATATAAAGCATCTTTTAACTTACGGAATTGGGACCTAAACTAGGATTATTAAAATGTAAGACACAAACCAGGCGGTGAAAACGGGCAGTTGAATGTTACAACAAAGTCAGACTTCTCGGTCAAACGTATGTTGTTGGCATCCAGATGGTATTTTTCTAGCGGTTGACAAACAATAAGTCGAACCTCCCTCTCATTTTCGCTCACATATTCAACAATTTTATCCAGTGATTTTCCCTCTTGTTTTTATCAATTATTCAATAGTACTTACGTGTTTTTTTACCGTTTACGCTCATTACTAAATCACCCTTAAGTAGAGCAGTAGCAGCTGCAGGCGAACGATCTGTTACTTCAGACACAAAGCATTGTCCCCCCAAGTTGAGCTATCGAAAAACCATAGTCGGTCACATTTGGCCAAAGACGAAGAATACAGCATCTCGCGTTTACAGCCATGTTCAAACCGCGATCCTGTTACTTAATTCTGAATATTGATGTATTAAATCAAAGTCAAATTGCCTCAAATGTGTATGTTAACAAGGAAGAAATCCATGCAAGGCGGGAGAATGCGACTTTTTCTTCCTGAGAAACGCGGTAGCTCGATGCTTAAAAATCATGTATGTGTTCATGGTTTAATTTTTACGTTCTGTTTTAATTCTGCTTCTGGAGGGAGGTTGATATCATTCAGTGAGGTCTGCATTTCAGGATCCACAACAAGGTCCTCTGTTGGTTTGTTTCCTTAAGGAAACGAATAAGTTGCTTACTCGGTCTGCATTTTATAGTATATGAGTCCAATTGTGGCCGATGTAAGCGTATAGAATATAATTGTGAATGCAGCGGTAAAAATATACCGGAATACTGATACCGTAATTGATAGACGATAAATAATAATAGTTTATGAGGGGAGGTTGGTTGGAAGGTATACGATTGACACGTACTTAAGTCTGTTGAGGTGTCCAAAAGACCAGGCAGTTGTGAAGAGCTCGAAGTCACCGCAATTAAGAAAACGAAACAGGAACTGAGTTGGTACCTCAAAACTGCCCGGCAAAACTTGGCAAACTGACCGTAAAATGTCCATCTTTAGGATTTGACTCTTACCACTACAGAGGCGACCTGGTCCTCGAGAAGTATGGGTAGTGAGTCATCCATAAGATTTTAGTTTGGAGAAATGAGCCGTAAAGTGTTTATTGTCAGGCTCGATAGTGTCGCGGAAAAGGAAGTTCGCGGGGGTGAAAATGTCTAAGACGACGAATTTTCCTTGTCATTGATAGTGGAACATAGTAGTTGAACCACTGGGAAGTGTAGGGTATTAAAGGGGCTTTAAGTCGGCGATTTGATAAATTTGTCTCGAACACTGACGGTCATGAAGAAACTTCTGGTGGAATGAATAACATAATAAACTAGTTCGTGCCGCAGCATGTGCCTGTCAAATTATGTGTCTAAGCGTTGTGGCTTATTCGGTGTTTAGTAAATGATCTTGAGTAGGTAAAAGATAGAAAAGATCACATGGCAACCGCAGTTCACGTCCGGAACACAGGATATGCAGCTTGAAACCCGTGATGGATGGATCAATCCGCAATAGACCAACAGAGAGAAAGATAGGTGGATGTTCAAATCGTTTTCGTGTCCATTTTTAATGAAGGTAAAAATTAGTTGTTGACTGTACGGTTACCGTTTAACATTAACCTTGCCTTTAGGGTAGTATGGAGTGGTACTGGTTTTGTGTACGTCGAGTACGGTACAAACGTTTTGAAAGGTTTTGGGGGTGAAGTTCGTGCCGCAGACGGATTGGAACTCAATTGTTGCACTCAACATATCATCCTTTTCGTGTGCAACTACGTTGGCAACTGAATGTGCATCCCGATGTAACAAAGAATTAGCTTCGATCCATTCCGTAAATAATTGATCATAACGAGGATATAATCATGCCGTCTAACTGATATTGTTAGAGGCTCGCAGTGAAAGGATTGGGAGAAAAGGAAAATTGAAGGACGGAGGAGGACCAAAAAACGCGCATGTGTCTGACGTCAGTGGCCTTCCTCTTGGTATAGATTGCGTACGAGATTATCAGCAAGTGAACCGGGGACAACTGGGTGTAGATGGGTTGTTCAGGGGTCACTGTGGAATAAAATTTAACTCGCCATTTTCAGGTAAGTGCATTGATGGAACAAAATTCATGTGCCTTGGTAGGGCCTGATCATCTCTTTTTTCATTAGGTTTGTGCTTACTTTGAGATATATGGCAAAAACAAGAGATGTCTCTCGGGGCATGTTGTTTGCCGATGCTCAACTCTCTCTTGTCTCTTCGTTCATGAAATATCATTAACTTAGGGTTGTGTCATGTAATTATCAATTGTTTGACGAGCAGTAATGCAATATAATGCATCTGTATTTCGATTTTAAGGACATGGGTGGTACTGGAACTCTTAATCTTGCAGGATTTCCTGCCATAAGGCAAATGATCTATAGTATCTTTGCAAGAACGAAACCATTGTTGATCCCTATAGTCTGTTCGTAGCAGGAAACTTTTACCTTAAAGGAATTGCGTCGAAATGGTTTCAAAAAAGGATAACTAGCAAAACAGATAGGTTATTATAATCCTTGGGTGCCGGTTTGTGAAAGGACTACCTCAATCGCAAAACCATTGGCGTCAGTATCCAGAATGAAGGGGGTGCGTCTAATTGAGCGTTAGGCAGTGCTAGAACAGATGCCCAATACTAGCAACGATTTCGATTTTTGTCTCTCACAAGCATTTCACGCCACAGCTGACTTAAATTTTGAGTATTGCTAAATTGCAGGTGATTTCAAACTTCCTAAACATTCGATGTTTTACGGTCCCTTCCGGTCCCATAAATTTTGAGGACTAACTCGAGGCCGTAGATATCGGCATGTGGACTCAGGTTGTAGACTTCCCTACCCAAGTATCAAGCATACTTGATCTAATCTTCTGAAGAGGTTGCCTGCCTTTGACAGTGTCATAATTATACCCACTTGGGAGCTCAGACATCGTTGTTTCTACACAAAAATAAGAAACCGATAAAACCCTTTTCCAAAAAATTGCTTTTTCTTTGATTTTCGATTTGCACTTTCGACAATATTATTGAAATATCTTACTACCACGGCTGGTCCGATTTCTTTCTGTCAGAATGTAAACAAATCTACCGGTATGCTGAACGCAGTTTTGGATCCACTTATTTCTCACTTTGTTCCCCGTAAGAAATTGATTAATTTCATGGATGAGGTTTATCTTCCTTTATCTTTTCGCGAAGGTTGCGTTAACTCTCTCGTCGATTCCATTTGCAAAACGACATTTCCGTTCTGCCCTTGATTCGACGTATTTTTGAGCCAGCAAAGTGGCTATCCGAAGAAAGGGGCTATTCGATGAGGTCAAATATGTCGAAAACCGTTCGTTTAATATCGCGAAACGTTTTTCACGCGCAAAAAGAACCCAAAGAAAAACATGGCATCACGTTCTTCTAGAATCCGTTGGCAATCCTTTAGTCAATTACAAATTGACCGGTGATAGTTTCAACGTTTTCTTGTCCAGAAAATTTATTGAAAACGGCCGCTCCTCCTCAAACCATCCAGGGTTGCCCCGATGCCATCCTCGAAATGATAACATTTACCCTTTGGAACGTCACCGGAACCATTCGACGTTTTCGTCAATCTTATAGTCTTGAAACAGATGGCATCCCAATCAGAATTATAAAGGCAGATGCTCATGACATGTTCCCGTCACTTCTTTGTAAGATATTTAATCTAGCTCTGGAATATGAAACCTTACCCAGTGTGTGGAAGGAATCGCACATTCTACTTATCCCCAAACACGGTCAATCTACGTCATTTGACAATTGTCGGCCTATAAACACACTGTCCGCAACTTCGAAAATCCTAGAGACCTTGATAAAAGATAAGATGATGTTTAACTTAACTGAGAATGACCTACTGAGTGCAGCACAGCATGGGTTCCTCAAAACAAGGTCTTGTAATACCTTTTAACTCTCTTTCTTTGATAACGTTCTACAATCTAGGGATAATGGCTTTGCACTCTTCATACTCTATTTTGATTTCACCAAGGCCTTCAATCGTGTTGACCATGCTTTTCTTTTTCTGAAACTATCCTCTATCCGTTTATGTGGTGAATTTCTAAATTTCATATCTTTTTATCTGAGCTCTCGAACACAACATGTGAAGATCTTCAATGTTATCTCAAACCCCGCATGCGTAAGGAGTTGAGCTATTCAGGGTATTGTGTTTGGATCGCTTTTATTTTGTCTTTTTGTCAATGATTTACCAGGTTTATTTCGGAATGGTCGGCACTTTATGTATGCTGACGATTTAAAAGTTGCCTATCGATACAAGCCGGCAGGTCATGATACCATGCTTGATGTATTAAAAAATGATCTGAAGGCCTTTGCCCAGTGGTGCTGCACATGGCACCTTTCGGTTTCTAGGCACAAACGTTCCGTTATGGTTGTTGGTGACGACCATCAGCCTCAACTAAGCATAGATGGCCACGATCTTAACGTGCCTGGCGTTGTTTAGGATCTGGGCATATCATATTCCAACTGTCTAAATCTTTCAGAGCATTGCACCCTGATTGTCTCCAAAGCACGCAGAACTACCGGGTTTATCCTCGGAAATTTCAAAACCATTTATATATGACTTCAACTTAATAAAATATACGTTAGACCTGGCCTGGAATACTGCTCATTACTATTTAGCCTTCTGCACGCTGCTGAACGGAAGAAAATAGAATCAGGCCAGCACTTCTTTAAAAAAAAAGAATTTTATTTTTAAATTACCGTAATCTTTCATTTAAAGAACGCTGTGGGCTTATAAACATTGATCCCTTATGGTTTTGCCGAGTACAAAAGGGACTCTTTTCAATGATTAAGCTTTTGAATATTCGTACATTTAATCCCCTTACCACTGCAAGGCACCTTGACCACCCTCGGCCCAGCAGTCATCACAATGTCATTTATTTCTTCCATTATCTCGCACAGTTAAGTATCGTCAATTTATTCGGTGAAGGCCATAGCCATGTGGAATAAATTACCCCATTATGTAAAAATCCCGTGAATTTATTCTTTGTTTAAGATTACTATTACTAGTTTTATGGATTCAGAACAGTTTCAAAAGAATTCTGGTCGCCGACACGGTAGAATCTGTTTTCCAGTTCGACGGAGTGCGCGACATCTGAACCCATTCCCAGGTCTTACCTTGAGGGATATGGCACCGTCTTTATAGCCGGCACCCATTTACTTCTTTGGCAGACAGTGACCAACCGCCCAATGATGTAGTGATGCCTGAGGCAGAATCCCTGTTCCTAACAATGACAGAGAGACTGCAAACAGACGGCACTTGTGTTAGCGCTTCCCTGATCTGAACTGATATCATCCTTACAAGCAGCAGTTTTTATCCTGAATAACACAAAGATACGCATAACAATAATGGCTATATATTCAGGAGTTTTTTACTGCAAGCCTGATACCCACTACATATTTCGTCTGATAATGCTTTTAAACCGGAATTAGATAAAACTTTTTTAAGGAAACATAGACGATATGGGTGACCTCAACTTTGGTCTTGTTTGCAGCCATTAATTTCGGAAGCGAGAGAACTTTAGGAGTTGTCGTACACATGCCTTGGGGTTAACAACTAGTCCTAACTATCGCAATATTTGCTCCTATATCGATCATAGCTCGCTTTGTTTGTCCGGTGAACTCAATTTTAACTGTTAATAAAGGCTGTATGTACGATTGTTTTACGCAAAGACCTTGACTTAGGATGAGCAATGTGTACACAGCAATTAACTTGTTTTCCGAACACTGTGCAGTTCTGGCAGCCTGGTTGATAATGGGGGAATCAAACCGGTAGTTGTCTCTTTGCCCGTTCATGAGGCTTGCTCTGTGTTTTTGAAGCACATGTCCGGGGAAACGGGGAAGGCTTTGGGTTTGGTGACTGTCATACTAACGGCAATGTCGTTGGGCTGTTGGTATATTTGAAGGGGGGGAATGAGGATAAAATGTTGTGAAACGGAGCGATCTCAAAGACCGGAGATAAATCGATTGAGAACGTCATCACGATGGGTTTCGGGTAAGCTGGGGAAGGCTTTGTGTACCGGATAAACCAAATCAAGAGCGAAATCACTAGCAGATAACTATTGTGTCTGAAAGAGACTGAAAAGCTGCAATCGCAGAGCATAGGAGGTAAGCTGATTATCAAATAAAGGAATAGGGAAATCTTCGGCATTTTGGAAAGGATGAAAGAGGGAAGTTGCGGAGGTCATTCTTAGTTTGAGGGTGGGGGTGAAAGAAAGCGTAACATGTATCTTTTGTACTCAGCAGGGAGAATAAATAAATATTAATAAATAATTTGTATATTTAAGGCCCAAAGGGTTCATTATTAAAAACAAAGTACTATGGTTTAAATAAATTCACAGTAGATAACTGCTGCTCTCTGTGAACAACCATATGAACAGCAGAAATGAATTGTATAAATTGCAAATCCAATTCCCGACGATTCATCATTTTTTAAACATTAGTCAAAAATCCTTGGAATATATGATGAACAAGGAAAGAATTACCGAATAAAAACTCTTAAAGTTTAATTGGGGCCGAGTTCAGTGAGCCCTTAACTAAAAATGACTAAAGGAGGAAAAACTGCTTAATATCTACAAGTGATAGGATAGGTACGATGTAGTGAGATATGACTGCGATTTTGATGACAACGTGTTAGGGTTTGAAACGCTTTTTGTCGTGGGAGAGATCATATAACAATCAGAGCTACTGTTTTCAACCGCCAGGGAGGTAAGAGAGTGGGAGCTCAACGTGGACAACAAGTTCGAACCGAAGAGGGGAGAGTACAGGTCACAAGATTACTACCGAAATGTGACCGTGCTGACTGCATAGTCCACCTAAAACGAGGTGAAAACAGCTGAACACAAAAAGATCATGAATTGACTACGGAGACCATCCTCAGGGTTGTAAAAACGGAGGAATACATCAAAACCCTCTTCACCTTACTCACCATTCTACTTCACTGTGTACGTTGTGGACTGCCTGAGATATCAAGTGTTATCATAGAAACCCAATTTCTCACATCTCCGACCCACTCGGGAAATAGCAATAAGCAAGAAGAGAAACTTTTAAATCGAGTCTTCATTCTGCAAGTAGATGCCTTTCGTCAAAAATTTGATTAATAAACACTTTTTGTCAACAATCCTTCGTCTAACTTCTATTGATACCCCTATCGTCTCACCAGAACAATTTTCTGCAAAACGGTCATTCTTTCGCGTAAGACATTCGCGGAACTCTCGGCTCGAGCTATGAAGCTTACTTGTCCGAATCACTGCATCAAACTCTTCTTCGAATAAGTGGAGTTTCATCTATAAAAAGGTGTGTTGATCATTTCCACACTGTTATTTGTTCTGCTTGTCAGTCAAACCAAAATAGGCTAACCTGAAAATGTTTACCAGGCCTTTCCTGTTTGCAATATTTCGACAAACTTAACATGAGCATAGCCATTGTTTACAGTTGAGCCGTAGAAAAAGCCTCATAATCCTGCAGATTCTTAATTTTTCGTAAGTTCACAGCATGACAGATATGTGCACTGTTATCCAAATGACGAGTGACGGCATGGGGTCGATCTGCCAACCCTAGACCATTTAGACGTGCGTACAAACCGCTTGGCCACCGCATCACTTCGGTAAGGGATATGGCAATTTTATTTGATTGTATGGGCGTACTACATGCTGGTTGATTTTTAGTGGATGCCAGGTGATGACCGGCAAGATCACGCATATCAAAAAGAGATTGAGAAGATGAAAATCCTGTTAAGATCTGGGTTAGACATATTCGACGATAAGAATGAAACTATTGGATGGATAACTAAAAGTTGGGAAAAGGACCTCGCGTAAAAGTTACGCTAGCAAAACTTTGCGTAGCTGTTATAGCAGCCCCAGAACAAACATTCAAAATATTAGAAAAAGACGACCAATGAGAGAACTCGAAGCAACAAGAAAAATCTGTCAGTAAAAAGTCAAAGAGTAAAAGACAATCGCCTCTGAGACATACCCCCGCTAGACTTAAACCAGAAACGATGACAAGCGTGCTACCTACCATGGTAGATGCCATGGGCCCTAACACTTTTAACGAATTTCAAAAACATTTAGAGCTTTATAAACGCAGTAAGAACAGTGCTATTTATCCCCCCCACCAGAACTACTGATTACAATGCCTTCTCTGTGCCAGGTGCTTCTCCTAAGTTTGGCAAAACAGGCCAGGAACAAGCATCTGCTCCGCCGTCCCCAGAAAATAGTGTCAGAGCAATAAATAATTTAGCGAACGACAGCCCAATGGTATATATAAATCAAATGGATAGAGAAAAATTCATTATTATTTAGGAACACCCGGAATCAAGTGCAAGTTCATCCATGGAGTGAGTTTCGGGTGACCTAACTCTCTTCGAAGGCCAACTTTATGTCATTTTGGAACCCTCTGGGGCAGTCGAAGTGTTCAAAGTATTCCGCCTTAGGAAATGGGCAGAAAACCCACCGAAATAAACAAGCCCTCGCCCACTCAAATTTGTGCTGGTCAGTAGCAAGCAGTCTTTGCTCATTCTTTCCAGGCAATTAAGAATGTGTCGTGAGGTGCATAGATGGATCCTGGGCTCACGCTGAACCTGAATCCTAAATCCTGAAGCCTGTATACGCTGAAGCTTGAATCTTGGGCTCAATGTGCTGTGCTTTGCTGTGCTGTGCATCACAGAATCTTGGGCTCACTCGCTTGTTTACGATTCAACGCTCACTATAGATAGTTTCAAATTGTACCAACAAGACCACGCTCAAAAACGTGGTGGTAGTTACCTTCTTTATGTTAAGTCATTCTTTGAACTTTTCCATTTTCAGTTGAGCATTTCGTCCTTTTCTGGAAATTTATGCTTTGTTTCGGTCATTCTCCCGCACAATAAAAAACGGTTTATTAGCTGAATCTATAATAGTCCATGTTAATCTGGGAATGAAAGCGAATTCTGTTTGCTATTTGAAAAAGTTGAAGAGACTCAATTTAATGTCAAAATAATCGTAGGAGATTTTAATTTGCCAGAAACCGACTGGTAGGCAAATTCCTTATCACCAAAACTTCAGAAATTGGTCGATACTATTTACCTTTCGAACATGTCCCAACTGGTAAGTTCAGTGAATAGAAATGACAGCATTTTAGATTTAATTCTTACAAATGATGTCCACCCTCTCTTTATGAATTTCCATCAAGATCTATTCACAAGGGATCACGCACTAATTCACTTTTGTTTTCCAGTCTCCCTTTCTACAAAGCCTGAGGTTAAATGCAATAACCTCAACTTTGCTTACACAAACCAGGAATTAATAAATAAGGTAGTTAATACTCTAGATGGGCATGGTATATTTTCAGTCAACGATCTAAACCTTTTCCATGAGCTATTGCAGAGCCTTACAGAAAAAATCCAGGCTTTTTTCCCGCTTAAGTTTTTTAATTCGAATAAAGCATCTTCTACTGTTCCAAATTTTCTCCAAACGTACATTTATAATAACGAAAGCAACTTAACGATCCATCTTAAAGCTCTTTGTCCGTTCACTTGAGGATTGCACAAATAATTGAATTAGCCTTGAAAATAAGACGCGCGCAAAATAGGCATAGGAAGTCTCGGATTTCCCATCTGTACTCGTTATCTATTTTATTTATTTATTTATTGCCAGTTTAACAGGCAAGGTCAAAAGAGATATAGAGTATAGGGTTTAGCTGACAGTGAAAAAAAACTCCGGATCGTTCTTTCAAGTGTTTTCAGGAGAAAATTCTGCAGCTTATTGAGGCAATAATGTGCAGGACAGGAAAGAGTTGGCACAGGTCCACGGTATAGTACTCCTTCTTTCAGTGTTGTGGGTCCATTATTCTGCACCAGCAGGTATATCGGCGAATGGCGAACGGCCAGCAATATTGCCCTCAGCATGAAGTCCGGCGCAGGATTCACAGTCCTTGAACGTCGAAGGTGTCCTGAATGTAGAAAACTAGTGACAGCTCTCGTAAACAAGGGATAGCTTTGCTGAATTTTGAAACTTCTGGGTAGCTTTTTCCAGATTGCTATAGCGTTAACCGAAAAAACTGATGGTATCTAAGGGTGCGTGCCAAAGGAAGAAATAAAAATACATTTCGCTAACTGGTGCGCTGAGAGTGGTTGAGCTGCCTCAGAGAAGTTTTGAAGGTTAAAGGTAAATTTTTTAATAGTTTAAACAGTAAACATAGCCCCTTCTCTAATCTGCGAAGCCAAAACGGGTCGAGGAACTTTTTTTAAGAAGTGCTTGACTGATTTTATCTTCTTTCGTTCACTCAAGTGCGTAAGGCTAAATAGAAACGAGCAGTATTTTAGACTAGATCTGACTTACATTTTATAAAGGCTGATTCTAAAATTGACGGTTTGGAAATATCCGAGAATAAACGCAGTAGTTTGGCTGGCTTTCGAGAAAAACAGAGCACAGTGCTCTCACAGATTAAGACTACAAGAATATGATATTCCCAGATCCTTTATAACTCCGGGAACATTTAGATCGTTACCGTCTATGGTAAGATGGGGCTGATGGGTGTCACCAGTAACCATAACGCAGCAGTTTGTGCCAAGATAGCGAATGGCGCCATGTGCGACACCACTAAGCGATGGCCTGAAGATCCTTTTTTAAGAGCTCAAGCACGATATTTAGATCGACCGGTTTATATCGATAGGCAACATTTTAATCGTCAGCGTACATAAAGAGCCTACTGTCCGGAAAAAAATCAGAAACCTCGTTGACAAAAAGGCAAAATAGAAGCAGGCCGAGCACACTAACCGTAATAAATGCAGTCCTCACATGCATGGGGTTGGAGATAACATCGGAAATTTTAGAACGTTGTGCGCGAGCGTTGAAATAGGAGCATATTAAGTTCAGAAGCTTCTTAACTATGCCGAATGAGGCATGTTTCAGCAGTAGGAGCTCATGGTCAACACGATCAAAAGCCCTCGTGAAATCGAAGTAAATGGTATAAATAGCAAAACCCAATGTCTCTAGATTGTAGCACATGTTTAAAAACAGAGAGATGCCAGGTGTCACAAGACCTTTTTTCAAGGAACCCATGATAAGCCGTATTAAGAAAGGTATTCCCTGTTAGCTGACGCATCATCTTGACTTTTATCAAGGTCTCTAAGATCTTTGAGGCTGCTGGCCGTGTATTTATTGGCCTTTAGTCGTCAAATGACGTAGGTCAGCCGTGTTTGGGAATAGGCAGTGTGTGCGATTCCTTCCATAAAATAGGGAAAGTTTAACTTTCAAGAGCAAGATTAAATATCTTTTACAGAATGGATGGAAATATATCGTTTGCATCCGCCTTTAGAACGCTGACTGGGACGCCATCTGGTCCTGGACTGTAAGATTGACGAAAACGCCGAATGGCTATTGTCACGTCCCAGAGGGTAAAGGTTATGGTTTCGAGGACATTACCGGTCCAAACCCGGGTATTAGGAAAGAAAGTGCTAGTATGTTCACTAAACGTTCTAGAACAGAAAGCATTGAAGCTATCAGCATTCAACTTAGCGTCAGCTATAGGGTTTACTAAGGCATCTTGAAGTACAGGATGCTGTATTTTTCTCTGCACTTTTACTGTGCACGAAAAGAGCTTCGCAACATTTAATGAAGGGTATTCCGAAAATTTGACCTCATTGGCTAGCTGTTTTATATCAGACAGCCTCTTATTCTCTTTAAATATTTTTGTAGCATGAGCAGGACAGAATGGTAGTTTCGTAGATGAAAACGATTGGAGAGTCTTCGCAATCTACGGTGGAATTATAAAGGGAGGTAGACTTCATCCTTGACATTAATTATTTTCTTACGAGGCACAAAACGAGAAATGAGTGGAACACGAAATTTGTTCAATGTATCAGTGTTAACATTCACATTCAAACATAAAAACAAATTAGTCCAATCGTGGGAATTGACATGTGTTAGCGATTTCCCCATATTTGCATATCTGAAATCATGGAAAAAAACATATTTTTTTGGAAAATGATTCATCATCCATGAGTTCTATTGAAGAAAGAACTATAGCACGGTCAGAACTCCCAAGTGAATCTAAAGGTGACAATGACAATGGCTGACAACCTCTACAGAAAAGAAGATCAAGTATGGTTGATCCTTGTTTTGGAAAATCAAACTACATGATCCAACATACCAATATATATGGCCTCAATTCGGGATTCGAACATTGCAGGAGCGGAAGGTGAAAACCAATGAAGATCAGGAAGATTGAAGTCAACTGCAATCAAGAAGTACTTCAGATTTAAGTTAGCTGTGGCGTGAAATGCCTGCGAGAGACAATGGTCGTAATCCTCGCTGGCATTGAGTTGGGCGATAGACACAACAAACGAGTAAAGAGTATTTATCTTTAAGGACAACTCGGAGCCAACAGCTCTCATCTACCGCGGAAAATTGTCGATAGTCCAACGGCAGAAATGTAAGTGGTTGCCTAACATAGATACAGCTTCCTCCACCATTGTTCATTTGTCAATCGTTCCGAATGTAAGCGAAGCCTATAATAGAGAGTTCTGAGTCGGATACACAGGGTGGTGCCCATGTCTCTATAACTATTACAACGTTAGGCGGTGGATAAAAAACAATAGTCTGGAGCAACGGCAACTTAGTAGGCAGAGTTCTGGCATTTAGGACGATTATTTTATGCGGGCACGTTTTGGGTTTCTGAAACGGGACGGGTAGGCTCTCAGAATGACTGCCTTCTGCCAAAGAAGTGCTTTTTTCACTTTATTTATTTGTCCGTTCCTTATTTTGACGTGTTCCTCGACATCGGTTCTTCGTTTTTCCAGTTCTATTATAAATCGTCGCATTTACATTCGCTCTTTCAGCCCATATTCCGGTTGAAAAAAAAACTTCCGAATGCGGATCCCGTCGGGTTGATTTTCTCTGTAGCAGGAGCTGTGCCTGCGCTTCGTTTTCAAGATGATTTTAAGAGGTGATGGTCAAGGATTTTAATCGCGTGTTGACAGAACCTTCCCAATTTTATATGCCTTGAGAATGTGGATGGACTCGCCGTCCATTAGCAACGTTTTTGCATACAGTTGAAGGATTTCCAAGTAAATTTTTACTCCCTCCTTTGGAATTACTGACGTTGACTCTGGGAACCCCTTTATGATAACATTATGTTTTCGACTCAATCGAGCGCCCGTTTGCAACTCAGGTCTTTTGACTGGGCGAGTACTTTTAACCAGTTCACTTGGTCCAATAGGTCCAGATGAACCGGGTGCTGGGCCGTCTGGAGCCAAATCCGTGTACGACTTGGTATTCTTAGACCTTTAGCTCTTTGGCTTTTCAAACTCACCAACCTCTTCAACATCGCATGTTGGTGCATTATCCAGCAGCGATATAGCGCTGGGTTTTAAGGCCAGATGATTGCTAATGCTGCCTGAGCTTAGTGATGATGGCGTGGAGCAAGGACTACATGAGACATCCTTTCGAACTAGTGAATAGTCCTCTGGTTAACTGGGTTCAGTAGACGTGATGGTTTTTATGTAAGTATGAGGTAAGCTTGAAGAGGCTATACATGCATACGAATTTTGTTTTGCGGTAGGTTGTTTACGGACAGGAGCTATTTTAACAGGTGGGCAGGAAATTGATTTTTTTAAGTTATCTATTTCTTGTCTTAGATTGTCTACCTCCGGCTCCATCCCTGAGAGTTTATGCAGGAGACTTAAACAACCCATACAAGTTTCATCTTCATAAGCTTCATCAACTGAGCTTACTAGACATTTTGCCCGTTTAGCGTGAGGTGAACAATTAGCAGAACAACGATAATTGTAGCCATTTTATTTATTTATTTATTGCCAGTTTACAGGCAAGGTCAAAAGGGATATACAGTAGGGGGTCAAGCTGACAGTGGAAAAAAACTCCTGATCGTTCTTTAAAGTATTTTCAGGAGAAAAAACTGCAGCTTGTTGTACAGATTAAAGTTAAGGACAGGGAAGTGTTGACACAGGTGCACGGTGTTGTACTTCTCCTTTCGGTGTTGAGGATCTGGTCTTCTGTTCTAGCAGCAAGTATGCCGGCGAGCGGCTGCTAGCTGTAGACTGAGGAATAACCCTGTTACGGACTGCAGAGCCAGCAATATTGCCTTCAGCATGAAGTCTGGCATAGGATTCAGAGTCCGTGGACGCCATCAGAACGGAAGAGAGCTTCCAGAGAATCAGCATCCAAAATTTGTGCAATGTGTCCTGAATGTAGAAAACTAGTGACAGCTCTCGTAAACAAAGGATAGTTTTGCTGAATTTTAATACTTCTGGGTAGTTTATTCCAGCTTGCTATAGCGTTTACCGAAAAAAACTGACGGTATTTAACGGTGCGTGCCAAAGGAAGAAATAAGAATACACCTCTATGATTGGTGCGCCGACAGTGGTCAAGCTGTCACAGGGATGTAAGGGGGTTAAAGGTAAAACCGTTTAAAAGCTCGAACAGTAAAAATAGTCCCTTCTGTAATCTACGAAGCCACAACGGGTCGAGGCTTGTAAGCTCACAGCGTTGTTGGTAGGACATGTTTCTGTGCTCTGAAGTAAAAACTCTTTTAGTAAAGAAGTGCTGGACTGATTCTTTCTTACTCCGTTCACTCGCGTGCAGAAGGCTAAATAGAAACGAGCAGTATTCCAGACTAGGTCTGACATACATTTTATAAAGGCTGGTCCTAATATCGAGGGTTTTAAAATTTCAGAGAATTAACCCAGTGGTTTGGCGTGCTTTAGAGACAATCAATGCGCAGTGCTCTGACAGATTAAGACTACTAGAATATGATATGCCCAGATCCTTTATAAAGCCGGGCACATTAAAGTCATGACCATCTATGCTTAGATGAGGCTGATGGTTGTCACGACTAACCATAACGGAGCACTTGTGCCAAGAGAGCGAAACGCGCCATGTGCGACACCACTGAGCGAAGGCTTGAAGATCCTTTTTTAAGAGCTCAAGCACGATGTGGCGATCGACCGGTTATAAAGATAGGCAATTTTTAAATCATCAGCGTACATAAAGGGCCTAACATACTGAGAACAATCAGGAACATCGTTCACAAAAAGGCAAAATAGAAGCTGGCCGAGTACACTACCCTGAATAACTCCACTCCTCACGTGCGTGGGGTTGTAGATAACGTCGGAAATTTTTACCCGTTGTGCGCGATCATTCAAATAGGATGATATTAAGTTTTAGAAGCTTGTTACCTATGCCGAAGGAGGTAAGTTTCAGCAGGAGGAGATCGTGGTTAACACGATCAAAAGCCTTCGTGAAGTCGAAATAAACGGTGTAAATTGCAAAACCACTATCTCTAGATTGTAGCACACGATCAAAATAAGAGAGCTGGCAGGTGTCACAAGATCTTTTTTCGAGAAACCCATGCTGAGCCGCATTAAGAAGGTTATTCTCTGTTAGGTGACGCATCAGCATGTCTTTAATCAAGGTCTCTAATATCTTCGAGGCTGCTGGCAGTGTATTTATTGGCCTAAAGTCGTCAAAAGACGTAGTTCGGCCGTGTTTGGGTATAGGCAAAATGTGCGATTCCTTCCATAAAATAGGGAAGGTTTCACTTTCAAGAGCAAGATTGAATATCTTATACAGAAGTGACGGAAATATTTCATTTGCATCCGCCTTAAGAACGCTGACCGGGACGCCATCTGGTCCAGGACTGTAAGATTGGCGAGAACGCCGAATGGCTACGGTTACATCCCAGAGGGTAAAAGTTATGTTTTCGAGGACGTTACTGGGCCAAGCCCGGACGTTTGGAAAGGGGGCGACCGAATGTTCACTAAAAGTTCTAGACAAGAAAGCATTGAAGCTATCAGCCATCAACTTAGCGTCAGCTATAGGGTTTCCAAAAGCGTCTCGAAGTACAGGGTACTGAATTTTTCTCTGTGCTTTTACTGTCCCCGAGAAGAGTTTTGCACCATTGTACGAAGGGTGTTCGGCAAAGTTAACCTCTTCAGCTAGTCACTTTTCGTCGGAGAGCCTCTTGGCCTGTTCAAAGATTTGCTGGATCAATGGCAGGACGGAAGTGTCATTTAGTCGATGAAATCTACACGAGAGTCTACGCAATCTACGGCGGAAAGATAAAGGGAGGTAGACTTCATCCTTGACATTAATTATTTTCTTACGACGAACAAAACGAAAAATGAGTGGACCTAGAACTTGGTAGAATGTATCAGTACAAACAACCACATTCAAACATAGAAAGAAGTTAGTCCAATCGTGGGAATTAAGATGTGTTAGTAATTCCCCCATATTTGCTGCTCGGAAATCGTGGAAAAAGCTATATTTTTTAGAAAACGTTTCATCAGCCTCGATTTCTAGTGAAGAAAGAACTATAGCATGGTCTGAACTCCCAAGTGGGTCTAAAGGTGAAACTGACAATGGCTGACAACCTCTGAAGAAGATAAGATCAAGTATGTTTGATCCTCGGTTGCGGGAAAATCAACTACCTGATCCCACATGCCGGTATCTATGGCCTCAAGCAAGTTTTCGAACTTTGCAGGGCCGGAAGGTGAAACCAATGAACTTCAGGAGATTGAAGTCACCTGCAATCAAACAGTACTTCATATTTAGGTCAACTGCGGCATGAAATGCCTGTGAGAGACGGAGATCGTAATCCCCGCTTGCGTTTGGGGGGCGATAGACACAACCGACGAGTAAAAAGAGTAGTTATCTTTTAGAACTACTCGGAGCCAACAACTCTCTTCTACCGCGGTAAATTGTCGATAATCCAACGGCAGAAAGGTAAGTGGCTGCTTAATATAGATGCAGCTTCCTCCGCCACGGCCCTCGTGTCGATCGTTACGAATATAGTCGTACCCTTGAATATTGAGTTCAGAGTTGGACACACAGGGTGTTGCCCAAGTCTCTGTAACTATTACAATGTCAGGGCGGTGGATGAAAACCAGTGTCTGGAGCAAAGGCATCTTATTAAGCAGAGATCTGGCATTTAATACAAATAATTTAAGCGCGCACGTTTTTGGTTTCTGAGAAGGGACAGTTAGGCTGTCAGAGTGAATGCCTTCGGCCAAAGAAATGCTCTTTTCACTTGAACTATTTGTCCGTTTCTTATTTGGAGATGTGCCTCGTCATTGGTCCTTCGTCTTTCCAGTTCTATTATTTTTTGTCTCATTTTTATTCGCTCCTACAGTCCGTATTCCGGTTGAAATAAAACTTCAGAATGCAGGCCCCGTAGGGTTGCTTTTCTCTTTAGCAGGAGCTGTGCCTGTGCTTCGTTTTCTAAGATGATTTTAAGAGGTCTTGGTCGAGAATTTGATTCAAGTGCTGACAGAGCTTTCCCTATTCTACATCCTTTGAGAATGTGGATGGACTAACCGTCCGTTAGCATCGTTATTGCATACAATTGAACGAGATCCAAGTCATGTTTAACTCGCTCCTTTGGAATAATTGAAGCTGACTCCGGGACCCCTTTAATGACTACATTATGTTTTCGACTCAAACGAGGGCCCGTTTGTAACTCAGATCTTTCAGCTGAGTGAGTACTGGTAACCAATTCACTTGGCCCGGTAGGTCCACATGAACTGAGTGTTGGGCAGGCTAGAGCCAAATCTCTGCACGACTTGTTCTTCTTAGACCTTTTCTTCTTTGGCTTAACGAACTCGCCAACCTCTTCAACATCGCATGTTGGTGCAACGTCTACCAGTGATGTAGCGATGGGCGATAAAGCCAGTCTATTTCTGCCAGTCTATTAATTCGTTGACCGAAATCCCCTGCCAATATGGCCGAATGGTTAGAGGCGTCGATAGATGGTCCTACGTGATTTTGCGGTGCTTATGCGAAAGTAGGTCGCGGACAATTTTTGTAGCAATAAATTCAAGGCACCTGCTTTTTCCATACCTATGGGGATACAGAGCAAATGCAATTGATGTTAGAATCGCCACAAAATTAACAGAGTCGGTCAGGATATCCAGCAATAAGAATATGAAAATATAAGCACTCAGTCATTGGTTTGAGTCTCTTCCGCGATTGAAAGCAGATGCAGGGTGCACACAGCCGGCGTGAGTTTCAGAAATTAGCAAAGATCGAGGCCTGCGATTCCAGTTGAGATCAATCCTGGGTCATGGAAGAATCCTCGGCAGTGCAAATTTGTATATTTTTAAGCTTCAGAATCCTTATGTCCTAGTCACAATTTACGAACTCAGGGTAAGGTACAGACAATTATCGATTGGCAGGTTATTCCAAAGAAAGCAATACCTGAAAGTAAAGAACAGAGCGTTTTTAGAAGTGGAAGATATAGGAGGTGGTATATTCAGAGAAGAGTAACGTAATTTGAATGGATTACTTACGGGGGTTAGGGCTGGAATTCGATGTATATTCGAACTTTTATTCAGGTGATAAAGGACGCAGAAACCAGCTTACAGTCTCTAAACCCATATAAATTTTAAGTAAGTAAGCTGGTACCTATTCCAGTACGAGGTAGTCGAAATGTTTGGAGTGAAGAGATTCTGAGTAAAATGTTTTTGGACCATTTCAATTTTGGAACGCCTACACTCGGTCATTATACCGAAAACTGAACAGCAATGTTCCACAATGGGAAGGGCAAATATTTGATAGTGTCTTAATTTAATATCTGAAAGATAGAAATTAAAAGAGATACAGCCACAAATCTGGGCAGCTTTGGCCGTTATTCTATCGGCATGAGGCGACAGATCTAAATTATTAGTGTAGCTAAAAACTAAGTCCTTGATTTTGGAACATTCGGTCAAAGGGGTGCCTTGAAAAATAACTAGTTGTGGAAGTCTTTTAAGCCCGAAGCACATGTAACGACACTTAGAAGGTGGGAATTCCATTTACCAAACTTGAGGTCCACGTGGAAAGAGCGAGCAGGTCTGCATGGATTTTTTCTAAGCAATGTAATAAACTTTATTTCCTAGGTGAATATTAACAACATTAAGATAACTCGTGCCGTAGAGAATCCAATTCATTTCGTTAATAAATAATTGAATTGTATATTAAAGGCCCAGAGAGCCCCATCATTACAAACTTAGTATCACGGTTTATATAAATACAAAGTTTATAATTGCTGCAATATATGAGCAGCCATATTAACAGCAGAAATGAATAATATGGTCGGCATATCCAATTCAGAACGATTTGCCATTTTTAAAACAATAGTCAACAATCTTCAGAATATACGGTGAACTAGTTAAAGAAGCAGTAAACAACTCATACGGTTAAATTGGAGGCGGAGTTCGGCAAGCTGCCAATTAAAAAAAACTAGGAGAAAAAACTACTTCACTAAAAATTCCATAGCTGGATGCAATGGGATAGTATTGTGATGTT
>WEDG01001176.1:0-26663 GCA_017591395.1 Schistocephalus solidus | reverse complement strand
CCATCTGCCAAACTAGATCAGTGTTGATTTTATCAACGCAACTATTGACAGTGTATTTCGAAAATGAATAAATGTACTTGAGATCGTCAGCCTGGACTAAATTTTGTGAATTTGTGAGTAAAGTTGAATTTTCTTTTATGTACAGAATGAAGACAAGGGGACCTAGAACCGTGCCCTGAAAAACACCACTCGTGATCGGCTGAGGCATCGAATAGCTATTACCTACTAAGACCTTCTGGCTACAGTTAGACAAGAAGGAACCAATGAAGTCAAGGAGAGGAGGCCTGATGTCGAGGGCTTCCAGTTTCACCAGAAGACGTCTGTGTGGTACCTTGTAAAAGGCTTTGCTCAGGTTAAAGAAGATCTCAACCACTGACTGTTGCTCATTGCGAAGAAAAGTGACGAGGTTAAGAAAAACTAAGTGACACACTTCGCATGATCTCCCAGGTAGAAAATCATATTGCGAGTCGCATAAGAGCTCGGGGGATATCAAGACATTACAAGACGAAGTCCACTAGTGACTCCTACAAAACTAAACCAGATTCATAGCCAAAAGGAAAGTCCAAATACAATTTCAGCCACTTCAAAATTGAAGAAGTCCAGCTTCTCTAGAAAATTTACCCCGTCAGGATCACCTACTGCTTCCAAATTATAACAATTAAACAACATCACATTTACAACAACCCCAGACCCTACATCAAGACTGCTAAAGCAAATGTCTGCAATTTCATTTAGGAATGATGCTCCTGTTCCCTTCGCAGGAGCGCGTGACTCACCCCACCACACATACCTTCTACAGTCATTTTCCCAGTGGGCTCCAAATACAAATGGTGTTACTGGACTAGTAGACTCACCCGATCCCCTGTATAACCTCAACAGGAATATGTTGCAGTATTTGCCCATGGGTTTCCTGGAGAAACTCCGATAATTAGCGTTGGTGCTCAGTTTCCCTGTCAGTCATTTCTTGCTCGTCATCTTACTCCCCTTTAACCCAATCGGGCATTTGCTATGCAATAACCTTTTTTAACACCGGGTTGACACAGCCTTTCCCTATGTTAAGTCGCCCGTCAACCACTGGACAACTTAGCTACCCTTCCTCGAAAACTACCGGCTTGCTTATCTAAACTATTCATTCTTAATTCCAGATCATTGCTGAATAAGATGTCTCTGCTTCAGACTCTAGTCTATTTCCGCTCTCCAGATATTATTATAGGAGCTGAAACCCAACAACACCTTCCATAGCTGATTCCAAAATCGCTCTTCTAAGTCAAAATTATATTTAAAATGTTCATCAAAAAAGTCGGGTTGGAAAGCTGTATCTATATTGTTCGCACTTGCATTTCTGCCCTTAGATCAGAAAATTACTGCAAATGAAGAGAGATGTTGGCTTCCAATTCTTATAAAAAAAGTACTCTTTACTCGTTGGTTGTGACTATCACCGACCCAACGCCAGTGAGGATTACGACCTTTGTCTCGCGCAGGAATTTTACGCTACGGCTGATTAAAATTTTAAATACTGCTTAACTGCAGCAGACTTTAATCTGCCTGAAGTCAGATGGTTTTCACCTTCTGTATCTTAAAATTTCGAGGACTAACCCGAGGCCATAGATATCGGCTTGTGGAATCAAGTTTTTTAGTGCTCTACCCGAGGATCAAGCATACTTGTTTTAGTCTTCTGCAGAGGTGATCTGTCTTTTACAGTGTCGGGTATAGATGCAAACGGTAAGGCAGACAACGACGTATTTTTTTCTAAACCATGAATCAAACCTGGAGAAACGTTTTCCAAACATACAGCTTTTTCTTTAATTCGCTAACGGTAGTCGTGGATCTGGTCGTCAGTCATTGAGTCTACAGTCAAGCAGAAGTCCAGAAAGTGCCTAATTTGTTTAAAAAGCATTTGCCTTGCTTCTCACGCTTTTTTTTTCCGTAACGCACTTATTAGTCGCCTTGTCAGCTGTTTGGAAGACAAGGTGAATAAAGCAATGACATCAAACGACATAATTTGTGTCAAGACACACTGTGAGACATCTGGATCTCTGGAAGGAATGGCAGCTGAACGTGGCCAGCTGCACTGAGTGTTCCATCAGTAGCTTCCACCGTCTAGATAGCAGTTTAACTGGCTCATGGACAGGCAGAGCTAAAGTGTTGAACGCACTAGTCGGTATCATATGACTTCACATGCTTTCGCCATTTCTCATGCAGTTCAGATTCTTTTTAGTAGTGCAGCGGGATGTGCAGTGCATCAATCCCTTACAGTCACACCCTGAAAACTAAAAAAATGTATGATCACCCTGCCGTCTTCCTCCTCCAGCAAATGAGTACCTGCTGAGGCGAGGTTAAATGGGAAAACCTGTTTTTATGCCATCCTATTTGCTATTTTCCCCTTGTACATGCAGGTACATTTCTGTGGAATTTGGTTATTTAAAGCAAATTATATGCTATTTCCTCTAGAGTATCATTATCAACCGTTTCAGCGGACGATAATTTTATCCTGGGACGAGCTGATTAATTGCCTTTCTTTAAATGACTCATTTGGTGGGCGCCTTTCTGTTGAATTCGCTGCATGCTACTTCATGATTTTGGATATTGCTGGTTATTTATAGTCATTGTGAGATGGACTTTTCCATGGCGTTTCTGACCATCGACTCTTATTTGTAGGGTTGGTGATTATTCAAGAGAAGTGAAGGTGCAGCTGGGGCATTGGTTTAATGTTACTTCAACTGACAGACTTGGTGTTCAATAGGTGGATTTATCCTTTGTTTATCGGTTTCTGCTGTCTAATGGAAGGAACCGAGAAGATTACTTTGTGTGGATTTCACCGGTGTACGATTTTTAAGCGGAATAAAGCAATATGAGCCCGTACGTTTACTTATTCTATATAGATATGCCCGCAGTTTGACGTCTACTTCTGAGGACGCCGAAGATGGATTATATGCATATGCAACCAGTCGTTAAAGCTAAGCAGCTTGATCTCTCTGCTTTACAAAATTGTAATGATTTTATGTTAAAGTTTGGATCAGTTCACTCTATATTGGGGAATTTATTCGACGGTGACATCTCTGCTCTTCCCTCTCAGGAATGTCAGCGTCTGGATTCTCTCGTCCATTTGGTTGCCAGTGAAACATCAGGCCGACAGAAACTTAATTATAATTCTCTTTTAAAAAATGTTTCCCGGGACAGAGGACCCATTGACGTTGCCGTAGACTTCCTGTACTCGTACGGTTTCAACTACAAATAGCGTAAGCCAAACGCCTCTCCTCACGTAGCAAAATCCACCTATATTAGTCACCCTTTTTTCACCAATCGAGGTGGACTCCATTTTTGCACAAAGAGGTCACATTTCTCGTTATCTTTAAGTTGCGAAATGTTTCCTTTGTGGGGATCTTACACCGATGGAGCGAAGGAATGTGTCTCCCCTCTTGCATAGGTCTTCGGCCTCTCAATCCATTATCCATAAGTCTGGTCATGGCTATGCAAACCACAACGAGACGGTTCAGCAATCTCTTATAGTGCCCGGTTCAAAAACCTTCTTAACTTCAACTCCCGCTCTTCTTTCAACGAATTTATTAACGCCTTCTTCCTAGTGAATAGGAATTTCCAACTCAGTAGCTATCAGCCATGTCGAAAGCCCACCTTTAATGTCAGTAACTCCGCCTAAAGTGCCAAGACCGACTGCTTCTCCGTACCAACGCAGTTTTTCCTTGTATTCCTACTGTTGACTTAGTCAAGAAAACTGGGTCAAGTCCACCTCGTTCCCATTCCACGCTATTTCACTCCGGTCTCAGCTGTCCAATCTATTAAACTTATCAATAACCTGGGCAAGTCAAAGTATGCTCCAAACTTAAGTTCCATAAAGAAAAACGTTATTAAAGTTGAGAAACCTCCTAACCCTCCAGCATCTACCATACATACCCAAAATTTTCTAAGATATTATCCCAACCAATCAACTTCTCAGGCTCCCCCATTATTTAACTCTACCCCTTACGGTAACAGTTTTTCAAAACAATTTGTTCCATTTTCAAATCTTATTCTCCCCCATATTATTCCAATATTCCTCAAAATCGTATTTTAAGGCCTCCTATTTTTGCTAACGCAGAAAATAGCCTTCCTCTCAATGGATACCACCCAAATATGTTTCTCTACAATAATCCTAATTTAGTTAACAGGAACAGCTTAGCTAATTGTAGACAGCAGCAATTTTACTTTCCGTCCGCACCTTCCTCTCTACAGTTTACTTCCCCACCACCAAGTCTTCCTATTTTATAAGTAACGATAACCCTAGTTTGGATACTCGAACTACGCTAGATGTCATATTACTTAATGCTAGATCTGTTTTAAATAAGATGGCCCAACTGAGAGCCATTGCCCGATGTTTTATGTGTAACTGAATTTTGGACCCATCCCTTAATTTCCGACTCTTTGCTTGTCATAGACCAGTATGATCTCTACCGTCAAGACCGCATTAGCAAGCGTGGTGGTAATTGTCTTCTCTATATTAAGGCTTCATTGAAGCACTTCCCATTTGATCTAAATGTTACGTCATTCTCTGGTAATTACTGCTTCGCATCCATTATCCTGTCACCCCGGCAAAAGGCGATTCTCAGATGTATTTACAACCCACCTAATTCATCATCCGTTGATGATGCAAAACTTTGTGACATTTTTAAATTGATTTCGGAGTCCAATTTTTAACATTAAAATAATCGATGGGGATTTTAATTTCCCTGAAATTGACTGGATTTCAAACTTTTGTCCACCCAGATTTCAGCCTTTCCTCGATACCATTAATTTTTCTAATTGGTTCCAGCTTGTCCGTTCTTCAATGAGAGACAAGCATATTTTAAACCTGATTTTCACAAACGACAGTGCTCCGCTCTTCGTCGATTTTAAGCAATGCCTCTTCCAAAGTGACCATACACTAATTCACTGTTGCCTTCCGATTGTTTCATCGAAAAAGGCTCGTTCCATTCGTACCTATCATGCTTTTGACCTCGCAGACATGAGCTTAATTAGTAACTTTTTGGACTCATTGGACTGGCAGCATCTCTCCTCCATGTACGACGCAGCAAGTCTTTGTGACTTCATGTCAGTCGTTTCAAATAACATCCTGGAGTTTGTGCCAACCAAAATAGTCAAGCCCTACGTCTCGAAATCCACCGTTCCTCACTTTCTTTTGCCACGACTAAAGAAATTGAGGAAGCAGTTGAAAGATCAATATACTAGTTCGTTATCTGTACATCTAAGGATCGCAGAGATTTTTGAATTAGCCTCTAAGATTCATCTTGCACGTGACAGACAGAGGGAATCTTGCGAACTCAGTGAGCCAAACTCTGCAAAATCTGTTGCTCAACTATTCCACCGTCGATCCTCATCTAAACGAGGTTATGAAATTCCTCCATTAATAAACGAAGACAAGAACTTCGTTCTCGAAGACTCTGACAAGGCGGAACTGTTGAGTGTGTTCTTTGCAAATCATCTTACGATGGAATCTGAACCTGTTCCGGCGTTTCAGGCATCCTCATTGAATGTCATCAGCACTATTGATTTCTCCTTACAACTAATTCGTAAGCAAATAATTCGTATAAAAAACTCGCACTCTTCGGGTCTGACGGTATTTCCAAACTCAGTTATTAAGAGAGTACCGAGCTTCCCCGATTGCTTAGCCATATCTTCTCAGTTTATCTTCTAAACGGATTCTTTACTGACTCATGGAAGATATCTATACTTCTTCCTGTCCTCAAGTCGGGATCTCGTTCGGACGTAAATAATTATCGAGGCGTTCACAAAACCCCGGCTCTAGGAAAACTTCTTGAAAACATCATTTTTAATAAAATTCTCGGCTTTTGCCTAGAACATAAGCTCTTTAGCGACTCGCAATATGGTTTTCTACCTGGGAGATCATGCGAAGTGTGCCACTTAGCTTTTCCTAACCTCGTCACTTCCCTTCGTAATGAGCAGCAATCAGTGGTTTTGATCTACTTTGACCTGAACAAAGCTTTTCACAAGGTACCGCACAGACGTCTTTTGGTGAAACTGGAAGCCCTCGGCATCCAGCCTCCTCTTCTTGACTTCATTGGTTCCTACTTGTCTAACCGCAGCCAGAAGGTCTTAGTAGGTAATAGCTATTCGATGCCTCAGCCGATCACAAGGCGGTTCTAGGTCCCCTTGTCTTCATTCTGTACATAAATAAAATTTCAAATTTACTCACAAATTCACAAAAGTTGGTTCATGCTGACGATCTCAAGTGCATTTATTCATTTTCGAAAGACACTGTCAATAGTTGCATTGATAAAATCAACACTGATCTTCTTATGCTCTCACGTTGGAGCTGTAATTGGCAGATGGAATTTTCTCCACCCAATTCACCCAATCTATCCATCTTCACCCAACTCATGTGGACCTACCGGGCCAAGTGAATTGGTTATCAGCACTCACTCAGCTGGAAAGATCTGAGTTACAAACGGCCCTCGTTTGAGTCGAAAACATAATTTAGTCATTAAAGGGGTCCTGAGTCAGCTTCAAGTATTCTGCGAGCGAGTCAAACATGACTTGATCTCCTCTCACTTCATGCGTACGATGCTAACGGACGGCGAGTCCATCCACATTCTCAAGGCATATAGAATAGGAAAGCTCTGCACCCGAATCGAATTCCTCGACCAAGACCGCTTAAAATCATCTTGGAAAAACGAAGCACAGGCACAGCTCCTGCTACAGAGAAAACAACTTCACGGGGCCTGCATTCTGAAGTTTTTCAACCGGAATACGGACTGAAGGAGAGACTAAAAATGAGACAGTTAATAATAGAACTGGAAACACGAAGGACCAATGGCGAGGCACATCTCCAAATAAAGAAACGGACAAATTGTTCAAGTGAAAGAACATTTCTTTGGCCGAAGGCATTCACTCTGACAGCCTAACTGTCCCTTCTCAGAAACCAAAAACGTGCGCGCTTAAATTATTCGTATTAAAATGCCAGATCTCTGCTTTAATAAGATGCCATTGCTCCAGACTCTGGCTTTCATCCACTGCCCCGACATTGTAATAGTTACAGAGACTTGGGCAACACCCTGTGTATCCAACTCTGAACTCAATATTCAAGGGTACGACTATATTCGCAACGATCAACACGAGGGCCGTGGCGGAGGAAGCTGCATCTATATTAAGCAGCCACTTACCTTTCTGCCGTTGGATTATCGACAATTTACCGCGGTAGAAGAGAGTTGTTGGCTCCGAGTAGTTCTTAAAAGATAACTACTTTTACTCGTCGGTTGTGTCTATCGCCCCCAAACGCAAGTGGGGATTACGATCTCCGTCTCTCACAGGCATTTCATGCCGCAGTTGACCTAAATATGAAGTGTACTGCTTGATTGCAGGTGACTTCAATCTCCCTGAAGTTCATTGGTTTCCACCTTCCGGTCCTGCAAAGTTCGAAAACTTGCTTGAGGCCATAGATACTGGCATGTGGGATCAGGTAGTTGATTTTCCAGCCCGAGGATCAAAAATACTTGATCTTATCTTCTGCAGAGGTTGTCAGCCACTGTCAGTTTCACCTTTAGACCCACTAGGGAGTTCAGACCATGCTATAGTTGCTTCTTCACTAGAAATCGCGGCTGATGAAACGTTTTCAAAAAAATATAGCTTTTTCCACGATTTCCGATCAGCAAATATGGGGAATTACTAACACATCTTTAATTCCCACGATTGGACTAACTTCTTACTATGTTTGGATGTGAATGTTTGTACTGATACATTCTACCAAGTTCTAGGTCCACTCATTTCTCGTTTTGTTCCTCGTAAGAAAAATAATTAATGTCAAGGATGAAGTCTACTCTTTTACCTTTTCCGCCGTAGATTGCGTAGACTCTCGCGTCGTTTTCATCGACTAAATGACACTTCCGTCCTGCCATTGATCCAGCAAATCTTTGAACAGGCTAAGAGGCTCTCCGAAGAAAAAGCGACTAGCTGAAGAGGTTAACTTTGCCGAAAACCCTTCGTACAATGTTGCAAAACTCTTTCGCGGACTGTAAAATCGCAGAGAAAAACTCAGTACCCTGTACTTCGAGATGCTTTTGGAAACCCTATAGCTGACGCTAAGTTGACGGCTGATAGCTTCAATGCTTTCTTGTCTAGAATTTTCAGTGAACATTCGGTCGCCCCCTTTCCAAACGTCCGGGTTTGGACCGGTAACGTCCTCGAAAACATAACTTTTACCCTCTGGGACGTAACCGTAGCCATTCGGCGTTCTCGCCAATCTTACAGTCCTGGACCAGATGGCGTCCCGGTCAGCGTTCTAAAGGCGGATGCAAAATGATATATTTCCGTCACTTCTGTATAAGATATTCAATCTTGCTCTTGAAAGTGAAACCTTCCCTATTTTTATGGAAGGAATCGCACATTTTGCCTATACCCAAACACGGCAGAACTACGTCATTTGACGACTTTAGGCCAATAAATACACTGCCAGCAGCCTCGAAGATATTAGAGACCTTGATTAAAGACAAGTTGATGCGTCACCTAACAGAGAATAACCTACTTAATGCGGCTCAGCATGGGTTTCTCGAAAAAAGATCTTGTGACACCTGCCAGCTCTCTTACTTTGATCATGTGCTACAATCTAGAGATAGTGGTTTTGCAATTTACACCGTTTATTTCGACTTTACGAAGGCTTTTGATCGTGTTGACCACGATCTCCTCCTGCTGAAACTTACCTCCTTCGGCATAGGTAACAAGCTTCTGAACTTAATATCCTCCTATTTGAATGATCGCGCACAACGGGTAAAAATTTCCGATGTTATCTCCAACCCCACGCACGTGAGGAGTGGCGTTATTCAGGGTAGTGTACTCGGCCCGCTTCTATTTTGCCTTTTTGTGAACGATGTTCCTGATTGTTTTCAGTATGGTAGGCCCTTTTATGTACGCTGATGATTTAAAAAGTTGCCTATCGTTATAAAACCGGTCGATCGCCACATTGTGCTTGAGCTCTTAAAAAAAGGATCTTCAAGCCTTCGCTCAGTGGTGTCGCACATGGCGCCTTTCGCTCTCTTTGGCACAAATGCTCCGTTATGGTTAGTTGTGACAACCATCAGCCTCATCTAAGCATAGACGGTCATGACTTAAATGTGCCCGGGTTTATAACGGATCTGGGCATATCATATTCTAGTAGTCTTAATCTGTCAGAGCACTGCGCCCTGATTGTCTCTAAAGCACGCCAAACCACTGGGTTTATTCTCAGAAATTTTAAAACCCTCAATATTAGGACCAGCCTTTATAAAATGTATGTCAGACCTAGTCTGGAATACTGCTCGTTTCTATTTAGCCTTCTGCACGCGAGTGAACGGAGGAAGATAGAATCAGTCCAGCACTTCTTTACTAAAAAGAGTTATTACTTCAGAGCACAGAAACTTGTCCTACCAACAACGCTGTGAGCTTACAAGCCTCGACCCGTTGTGGCTTCGTAGATTACAGAAGGGACTATTTTTTTACTGTTCAAGCTTTTAAACGGTTTTACCTTTAACCCCTTACATCCCTGAGGCAGCTCGACCACTGTCGGCGCACCAATCATAGAGATGTATTCTTATTTCTTCCTTTGGCACGCACCGTTAAATACCGTCAGTTTTTTTTCTTTAAACGCTATAGCAATCTGCAGAAGTATTAAAATTCAGCAAAAAATCCTTTGTTTACGAGAGCTGTCACTAGTTTTCTACATTCAGGACACCTTCCGCGAATTTTGGGTGCTGATTCTCTGGAAGCTCTTTTTCCGTTCTGATGGCGTCCACGGACTCTGAATCCTATGCCGGACTTCATGCTGAAGGCAATATTGCTGGCTCTGCAGTCCGTAATCGGGTTATTCCTCAGTCTACAGCTAGCAGCCGCTCGCCGGCATACTTGCTGCTAGTACAGAAGACCAGATCCACAACACCGAAAGGAGAAGTACTACACTGTGCACCTGTGTTAACACTTCCCTGTCCTAAACTTTAATCTGTTCAACAAGCTGCAGTTTTTTTTCTCCTGAAAAATACCTTTTAAAGAACGATCAGGAGTTTTTTTCACTGTCAGCTGGACCCCTTACTGTATATATCCCTTTTGACCTTGCCTGTAAACTGGCAATAAATAAAATAATAATAAATAATAATAATAGCAGTTTCATGTGTTTTGGCCCCGCCAAGTTTCCTGCACCCCTAGTATTTCAAAATCGTTCACTTTTAGAACGATCAACCATAAAAGACTTAGTTCTAATTTTTACGAATAAGCTAGCATTATCGCCTCATGCAGATCAAATTTCTGCAAAGGCTGCACAGATATGTGGTTTTATATTACATAATTTCTTCCTTTCTGAAATAAAGGTAAACCTGTACCGCATGTTTGTTCTTCCTATCCTAGAATACTGCTGTCCCCTCTTTGGGCTGATGAACGCCTCTGACCGCAGTAAGATTGAAAAAGTTCAGAGGGTTTTTACTCGAAAACTATTTTCTCTTACTGGATCCAGTATCTCTTATACGGTTAGATGCCAGTTAGCAAACATTAACTTTTTGTGGATTAGAAGACTCGAAGCCGGTCTCTGATTCCTGTTTCGCGTTAACTCTAGCCCAAATCTCCCACTACTTAACGCTCTCACTCCGGTAGATCAAACCTATGCCACTCGTAATTCCTGCATGATCATTTCACTACCCCTTTGCTCCAAAACTAACCGGTTTCAGTTTTTTTGCCTCCAAATATGCTTTTATATGGAATAATCTTCCACTACAAATTATGTTGTTGTCTACATTAGCTATTTTCAAAACCAAATTACGCAAACATTTAACTTCGGAAGATATAAAGTCCTTATTGTCTGTTTCCTTCCCAAACTCGCAACTTTTGGATTTTGGAAAAGGGTCCTCCTGGTCTTTGAGGCAGCTCCCTTGATATTATATTGGTCTCTAATTATATTTCCACCATCCTCTGCGGGGTCAATCTTTGCATTCTCTTTTTCTTCCCCTCCTTTTAAACTAGCATCGCCAACTCTTGACAACCTTGATACTTTCCTCCGAATTCGCAACCCGGAGTTCATCCTCTCTCACCTCCACTGGTGTTTATAAACAGTAGCTCTGACTGCTTTATTATCTCTCAACTGACAAGGAGCGTTCCGAACCCTCATTCTTTGTCAGCAACATCACAATACTATCCCATTGCATTTAGTTATTAATTTTTTAGTGAAGCAGTTTTTTCTCCTATTTTTTTTAAATTGGCGGCTCGCCGAGCTCCACCTCCAATTTAACCCTAGGAGTTTTTTTACTGCTTCTTTTCCAGTTCACCGTATATGCCAAAGATTGTTGATTTTTGTTTTAAAAATGGAAAATCGTTTTGAATCGGATATGTTTACCATGCTAATCATTTCTGCTGTTACTATGGCTGCTCACATTGTGCAGCAATTATCCACTTTGTATTTATTTAAACCACGGTACTAAGTTTGTAACGATGGGGCCCTATGGGCCTTAAATATACAATTTATTTATATCCACAAAGGCCGCCGGAGGGTCAGTTGGCTAATTGGCCGACGCCACCAACGATACTCCAGTAAGATCCAGTATCCCAAATTATTTAGAAGTCAAGAACCAGCTAGAACATCCCCAGTCCCTCCTTACTTCGGAGTAGCCAGATTCAACTTAAATCAGTGGCATCACATTAGTAGATAGGTTTTATAAAATCCTTACTTAAAACCGTCCATGGACAACCATGACTGTTGTCTGCCGGAAGCAGCTGGAGTCCATCTGGTTAGGCAGTCCATAAATTTAACCTCCATCATATTTATGCAAATATAGTTAAATCGTACAGCAAATTACATAGGATAATTATGTATTTTAATTCCAATAAACATTATCTATCGGTTTTGAAGGTTTTTCACTGCGTGAGCATTTTATATGTTTTACTAACATGTTGAAGATGCTCCAGCTGCGCATCTAATTCATTATTTCTTCCAGCTAAGACAGAATCAGTATACCTCACTAACTAGCGGTTTGCCTTTATTGTACAAACCAACTGTTGATGGAGACCTTCATGCATTCAAGATACATTGTCATGTATGGTGTCAGACCGTATTTGTGATTGTTTATATTTTTCATCTCTTAATATCAGTTTGTCTCAAGTGTCTTATGTTGCGACGTAGCGGATACTGAGAAGGGCTAGAAACGACGAAATGCGGCCACCTTGTGCGCAAATATTTTCGTAGGCGCGGCAGGAGTGGGCTGGTGAGTTGTAAAACCCGCCAGTCTAGAACCCCCATAGCCCGTTGCACTCATATACAGCTGGCTGGTGTTAGCAGGGCTGCGAACTTTCACTGGACTGTGGTATACACCCCTTGGACCCATGTAACTGTCCCTTATTCGTTATGGCCCGTCCGTTTTGAGGTGTCAATACATGAAATGGACCATTCCTGTTTAAGCTATCCGTGCTTACAGCTGGTGGGGCAGATGGCGTAATGCCTTGTTTTCCCTTTGCTAATGTGGTCACGCAAAGTGATGTATGGCTGAAGTGGAACAGTTTTGAGACCGCCCGATTCATCGATCTACATGAAGCTGCTTAGCGGATCTGCTTGATCTTATTGGGGCTGATATGGTGACACGCTTTAATTTCATGTGTGTATATATGTCATTTGTAAAGGTTGGAGGGTTTTTAGCATGTTTTATACGGAGAATGTCACCATTTGTTTCATAAATCTCCTTTTTGAATGCAATTGCTGTGCAGATGTTAGGAATGCCATCTTGCCGAAACTAACGGGGCTCTTTTTTGGAAGCAATTTTTTCTTCGTTAAGACAAATGGCAGGTAGTCGACAGTTTCAAACAGTTGCCGACATTTTATGTATGTTATACCCATTTTACGCTAGACTCAGATGGGTGTTATCTTTCGGAAGGCTCATATGTATTAAACAGTTGCATGTTCACTTAATCTGTGATTTTTTACGTGTCTATACTACTTGGCCGTTTACTTTTGACCTATCCGCAATGACCTCGATGTAAAACCATCGGCAATAATGGAACTTAAGACAAACTGGACGCAAAGAAGACATGTAACAAGGAGATATCGCACAGTTTCTCCTATCCCTCTAAGACTTTATATCTTTTCTGGACACTATTGATCGGTGCAGGCTAAACTCTCGAAGGCCAACTCTCTTCCTTCAAAGGGTTTCCATTCGCTTTCTTCTAACCCTACCGGATTTTAATTTGTCTCTTTACTTTAACTTAAACTTCCATTTCCTTTCATTGGCAATGGGTCAACTAACGTAAGGCAGACGCTCATAGGCTACAATGCGGATTTAAATGAGCTACCTCGTGGGGATAAGCCAAACACGCCTAAGTCCAAAAACACTAAGCTCTCATCAGTGATTAAATAAGCTAGTGAGATACTATGACATATGAAAAGAGCTTCAATTTCTAGGGGTAAACTGAAGCTCAGGCCATTAAATGCGTCGACAAAATCTTCCATCTAATGGGATTATTAATAATCTAGCAATTTGAATACTGGAAATTTTCACCACTATCAAACGGAAATCCATACAATAATGCCTGTGGATAGATAACGAACATCTACTTCTGCAAGAACACTTTCAATTTCACTGGCAAATGTTTTTGGCCTGATCACAGGAATAGGCGTCTTATCTAAACTTTGATTTTGAGGGTTTGGCGGCAATTCCACCCCAAACAATGAAAACTGCCCATTCTCCTTCGAATACTTCGTATTCCTGTCAACTGGTTAGGCCTAACATTCCCAACTTTGTGTACACAGTTTAACATAAAGGCTTCTTCTCGAAGCATAAGGTTGTTAAACAATTAGAATTTTAAATAAACATTAAAAAAATTGAAAATTAAAAGTAAAAATTAAAATTAAAATTAAAAATTAGATGTTGCCTTTTTATATAAGGAAGACAAGTATTTTCATCTCAGTGACCACACCCATTGCCACATTTTATGAGCACTGTGAGAAGGTTCCTTATGGTGTAGAGAAATATGTGATCTTTACTTAGGCGAAAGTTATCCAGCATATAGACTTGGAACCCAGAATGTATTTGTAAAGATAGGTTGTGTTCAAAATTATTCGGTAAAGACGAACGTTTGTTAAAACAGAAAAAATGGCTTATCTTAAAGTAAAAATTCGAAGAAGACGTCATTTGCTTTCAAGTGAGTCCAAGACAGAATATATTCGTAAAATATTTTTTATGCGATATAGTTGAATTCCTAGGAGCATCGAAATCAATGATAAAAGGCTATGCTACATAAGTAGTCATATGGTAGATGGCGACGTTTTCTTCAGCGGCCGGAAAAAAGCTTGTTGATAATTTCGGTATCCTGACATATTAAAAATATCTCGGGATTAAATTGCATGAAAATTAATGATAAACCCTTTATTAAGTAATTTCTTTAAAACAGAAACACATTTCATAATTCCGGTTTACACTTCCTGAGCTGGCACATGTAGTGTATTTTTGCACAAATAACTGTTTCCATCTTTCCAATAAATTCTTGTTGTCTCTACTCGTTGCCGAGATAGGGTTCAATCTAGGTGGCAATTGCTTCCCCTGACGCCAGCTTGTCCTAGTATGGCTGATGAAGGAGGGAAGTATGCGAATGCTTTACCTTTTAGGGTGCTGCTTCACGGAAAGTGCCTTCTGATTTTGAATTTCAGTGTCTTTTCCGCTGGGTTCATCCTCCTGTTATGTTATGTCTTCAGTTCTCCCGACCATACTCTTTGGAAAGAGGATAGTCAGTTCATTTTTTGGTTTATTTGTTGATGGTAATAAGAAAATCGTTTGAAACCCTTTTGTTTGCAGGCCACTATATGATAGACGGATGTAATTCTATTCCGCAAAACTAATATTATAATGGTATTTGCAATATGTAAGTAGCATTGTTTTGTAAACTTATTACTGTCTAGAGTTAACGTGGTATTAAGTTCAAGTGAAGGGTAAAGAGAAGATAAGTCATATATAATGATCCAAGCATTACTTAAACGGCTAAATGGAACGGCCGGTACAAACAATTCCACTATCCTATAATGCGTTGTACGAAGAATGCAGCAGGAAGGTTCAGCTTAAAAACCAGTGTTAACGAAAATGAGGTGCAACGGGCCGCAGAAACATATGTCCTCAAAGCGCGGAATAATTTCCAGCCGACATCTTATCATATTAAATGTGTCCAGATCACCCTTTCACTATCTGCAACACTCCAGTATTTTTAGATAATATGAGTGTTTGAGAAATCGCTCGGTGATGGGAATCCTGTGTCCATAAACGTACACAAGGCACAGAGGAATCAAGTTAAGCGACTTATCTTCAGAGCACGACAAGATTTCGAAAAAGGCCTACTGAAAAGTGTAGTAGAAAATCCAAATTTATTCTACAATTATATTAGAAGAAGCACTTAAAACAGAGGCCACATTCCCCTACTGAAGCCTAGTGAAAACCAAGAGATTAGTAAAGATGTAGCGAAAGCGAAGCACCTTTCAGAATTATTCAAATTCATCTTTGCGAGTGAGAACGCACTTACTTCTCCTGACTGCGACTTCGATGAGGGTCCAATAATCGAAGCTATATCTTTCGACCAAGCAACTCTTCATAAAGAGCTGTTGGCACTGAATGAGTCAAAATCACCGGGCCAATCACTTGCCAAACCGTTGTCAGTGCATTTCCAAGCCCAGTTCGAAACCAGATGTTTACCCGCTGATTGGAAATCTTCACGGATCACACCACTATATAAAGGTGGCAACAAGGTCCCCGCAAATAATTTCAGACCAATTAGTCTCACCTCGACATGCTGCAAAATCCTAGAAAATTTAATTAAGCAAGTGCTACTGCACAGCTTAGAGCAACATAAACTATTATCCGATGCACAGCATGGATTACGATGAGGCCGGTCTTGCGAGGCCAAATCGCTCTATTGTTTGGAGCGTTGGATACGGGCAGTTGATGGAGGAAATTCGCTGCACGTGGCCTATATTGACTTTAAAAAGGCATTTGATAGTGTCTCACCTCAACGACTCCTGCACAAACCCAGGTGTTAGGGGTAGTTTCCTGAAATAGACCCGAAGTTCTTCATTTGACCGTTCTCAAACTGTCCATGTCGGTGACCAGCAATCGGCGGAGGTTGCGGTCGAAAGTGATGTTCCCGAAGGCTCCGTTCTTGGCCCTACTCTGTTCAGTATGTACGTCAACGACCTCTTCAATGAACTGGATTGTGATGCCTCCATTTTCGAGGATGATATCAAGCTATGGAGCGTCATCCGAACTGCAGCTTACGTAGAGCCTTTGCAGACGAACGCAAACCAACTCCAACAATGGTCAAGGGACTGGCTTTTGTCGTTTAATGAAAAAAATGCACAAGTCTACGATTTGGTATACCCAGCACTCCGAAACCCTTGGATTACTGCCCGAATTGTATACCGCTGCAAGAAGTGGACGCGCTGAAGGACTTGGGAATGGGGATCACGACCTCGCTTAAACCCTCACTGCATTGCTCAAAGATAGCCAAGTCTGCGGTGTATATTCTGTAGCTTGTCAAACGCGCTTTCTCTGCCTTTGATAAAACCTGCTTCGCCAAAGTCTTTCAAACCTTTGTGCGACTGAAACGGGAGTTCGTTATTCAAGTTTTGGGGGCCCTGGACCGCTAAAAACCTCAGTATCCTGGAAAAGGTTCAGAGGCCTTCAACCAAACTTGTGACTGTGTAGCGGCCGAGAATGTCAAAGATTGCACACTTTGTGGAGTATATCACTAGGACAATCTGTGGCCCTATAACGTCGGCAGAATCGTTACACACTTCATCATGCACACATGTATAGACAGCAGGGAGAGAATAAGTTTATAACGTAAAGGTAACTATGTTAACAGTAACAAATTGTAGATAGTAAAAAGAAATATAAAGATACAAGCGAATACTGGGGACTTATACAATCGATCCGCTTGGAGTGGGACGTGGTCACGAATGACCAGTTAGATACCGGTGGGGAAAGCAGTGCTGTTCGCAAATGTGGGTGAGGGTCATGGAGATGCTGGCGGTCAGGGACTTTTGAGACGGTACGACGGCGGTAACGAAGGGAGATGTCAGCGGTAGGGAAAGAAGGAACACCGGCCATCTTCACAGACCATCGATCACACCATTCCCATCCGGGATCCATGCGAAGAGTGTTCCCAGTTCATTCAAACAATTCTTTCGGAACTGTGGTTCGTTACAACTGGACAGTGCTAATTACCATATGAAACACGGTTATCTTATCTTGATCTCTTTCCCTTGAGTTACAGGCACCTGGAGATTGCTTGCAATTAGCATCAACCACGAACTTGGGAGGTCATTCATTCAAATTACGTGTGACTGGTTCCAGTTTGGACACGCGAAAGTTCTTCTTCTCCACCCGTTTGGTCAAATCTTGGAACGCTCTGCCGCGCGGTGTTTTTATGTCTGCGGATCAGCATTAACCTGGTACTGTCATCATTGTAAAGGATTATCTTTTAGTGACCTCGCTCTTCGTGCCCTCTTCTTTATTATAATATTTTGAATCGTCCAATGCAGAATTATCTCATCACTCTGATGGGTTGGCTTTGTAATAATAATAGCAATAAAATGAATTTATCAGACGCACTAGACCGTCGTAACGCATACCTGAACACTAATGCATTCTCCCTAAACTTACTAATGGTTGCGGTGCTTGCGTCTGATGAGACGAAAAGGAACCAAAAATGTGCCCCCGCTCAGGTTCGAACTGAGGACCTTCTGCGTGTAAAGCAGACGTGATAACCACTACACTACGAGGGCGCCGTTAACGAACTCTAGGTAAATTTACATAACATGGTTTTAGACAAGCCTATTCAAACTTCGAATATTTTAACGGTAGATCATTAAAGTTTACAGATGTATCGAAGGCATGTCTGAATCGATCTTCATTTTTCCCTCGCGTTTAGTGCTGCTGATCAAGGCACACATTTTTTAGTTGTGATTTAATTACTATCATTGCATGGATGAACCTGAGATAAACTATTCTGCCTCTCTTCTTCCCAATTATTGTCTATGTTGGAGGACATGACTGTAGCTTTCCACCCGAAGTTCAGCATATTTGGGCACCCGCTAATTTTAGGCACTACCGCAAAAATCGCTCAAATGGCCAAATGGCTGGTGAAGATACCTGGCATGACCAAGCCAAGAATTGTCACACTCTCAAATCCGCCAGGTTCTCCTGTGTCTATATCGTATATTTTGACCCTGTTTATGTACAATCGAATTTATAAATGCAAGTATATCACGATAGTTCGACCGTTGTATTCTGACGATGTCCACCGTATGCTCCACGGAAGGGTGGAGCAGGGACGTTGACTTGCGCGTGAATTAGTTTTAAGTGATAGTAGCCTTGCGCTGCAGCTACCGCACTCTCTCCTCCTCTCCCACCTGAGCCCGGTGTCAAGACAGAGTCAAGAAGACCGGAGGCGGGAGAGGACGCTGGTGGCTCGCGCGGTCGGGTCCCCTAAGTCCTAGCCGCCCCTAGGCATGCCACCACACCTCCCATGTTCGGCATTTGTTAGCGGAGCGCAACCCGAATAACGTCTGCTGTGCCCTGATGTGGCCCCCGTGTTGGTCCAACTTATCTACCACGTGAACCGTTTAGGGTGCACAAGTAGATACTGACAACATAAAATACAGTTAATCATTTTACATCAAACGATACACATAAATTGAAATCGTAAATTGCAGCTAATGGTTGGCTGAAGATAGTCATGCAGGGAGAGTGGTCGGTTATCAAGAATTAAACAGTCTAACTGTCATTTGAACATATCCACGGTATTCGACGTCATCATTTTGACTTGGAAATGAGTTCCCTGATCGAGCCACTCGCTGACCGAAAGAAAGTTATCGTTGATCTAGATGCATACATTCGCGTTTGACTTTATATGGATGACCGCGCAGGTGATTCATGTTTTTAATCTCGAAGAAATATTGGAGTCCGTGGATAATTCGGAATGTCCATAACAAACCACATCTCATTTGTCTATAGCATAAAGGAAACATGTTAAGCTTGATAAGTATTTCTGGATATGACAGGTTCCTAAAACCGTCCACAATTTTTTTTGTCGGTCTTTGCATCTGCTCGGTGGGATAACTGTCTTTCTTTATTCAGGGTATCCATGCTGGCTTTCCGTATTCCAAATGCGGTCTAACGAATGTACTGAAGATCCGGGAAAACAGTTCGGAAGGAGAGACGATGAAATCGCGCCTGATCCAGTGCATGATGCTCGTCGCCTTTTGGACGACTCGGTTAGAGTATTCTGAGGGCATTAGGTTGGAAGCAATCCAGATACCTAGATCTTTTTTTGTATCTACTTCTTTTATTGGAATTTATTTTAGGTAGTACGGGTGTTTGGAGAAACGTCTTCTCCCAGATTCCAAGCGTTAGACTACGTCTTTGGGTATATTAAACGTAAGGACACTTCGTCAAGGTTTTCTTGTAGTTTCTGCGCATCGTCCACAAAGCTGATACGTTTCCAGATTTTGATATCATCTGCAAACATGATAGCATCACACTCAAGATTATCAGTGCAATCGTTTATCTAAATGAGGAACAAATCGGGGCCTAAGACTGAACCCCGCGGAACACCACTTCATACTTTTACCCACTTCGATTCAGTGGTGCCAACAAGTACTTTTTCCTTCTGCACGACAGGAAACGTTTGATCCATTTAAAGACGTTTCCCTGGATACCACATTGCCAAATATTATGTAAAAAGTGCCGATGAGGTACGCCATAAACCGCATGTTTGAAGTTAAAGAAAATGACATCAACTGGATGGCCTTGGTCTATGGCTTTTGTAAATTTTTCCTGCAAGTAAAGACCACTCATAAGACATGATTGGCTAGTGCAAAAGCCATGCTAGACAGCATATATTATGTTCTGCTGCTCCAGATACTTCCTTATGTGTCTCTTGATAAGTTTTCTCATGGCCTTGTGCAAAATGCAGGTTAAATTAATGAGACGGTAATTTTTCGACTCCAGCTTGAACCCTCCGTTGTGGATAGAGGAGATAAGGGCAGTTTTCGATTCCTGCGGTAGTTCGCCCTCTTCCGTGGACTTTTGAATATCATAGAAACCGGCTCATACAGTATATCGGCCAATTCTCGAAGGACCTGCGGATGAATTCTATATTGACCCAGTGATTTGGCAGGCTTCAGGCGGAGTAATTATATCCTTTCCAATGCGGGCGAGAAGTAAAGATTATTTTCTAATACCAACCTTTCCAATTGTTGTAGATGCCCTGAGTAGGGGAGTGGGGGAGGATTTTTTATGAGTGACTACCTACTGAAAGAATCTAGAGATGATTTAGGCTTTCGTTTGGTCATCCGTTTCCAGTTCGCCGTTCTGGGACCGCAGCGCACGACTTGGGTCACGATTTCTTTGGTTATTGCGTATGTAACCGTATAGGACCTTGGGATGCTCCAAAGAGTTCTGAAGTATGTTTAGCTCATAGTGCCTTCGGAGATGGTTGGCCTTACGCTTACAGAGACCTCGTTGTCATTTGTATTTCTGCCAGTGTTTGACACCCCGTTAGTCAAATCCGCTCACACGTCTTATTCCTTCTTTAAAAGGAGATCTAAAGTTCGCGGTTTTATCCACAATGGACGATTGCTTGTTTTCTTCGTTTAAGGGGACAATAAAGATTAATATTTTTTCATAAACTAGCTGAATGTACTCTAGCACTCGTCCACAGTTCCCCGTAATGTGATTGTCCACGTTTTTGCTGAGATTTGCGTGCAAATGCTGGAAACATCTCCCTTCCAGATGTTTGTTTCCAGTTGCTTAAGTGAATCAGGCTGTGAGAACATGTATTACTCAAACAGCAGTACAACGTGGTCGCTAGCACCCATTGGCGGCAGACCTTGTGAATCCAGCAAATTATTCTCATCTCCAGTCAACACGAGGTCTAGGCAATTGAAACGTTGCCCTAACCTAACTCGTGTCCCGAACGGTACATTCTGGAAGATTAATTTGTCGCCTGCCATCTCAAACAAACGATGAATCAATGAGTAGTGCGTCAGACTTCTATCAAAGGGTCGCAGATTTGATGTCCAGAATGGATGGTGACGGCAAGTATCCCAGAAATGAAAATTCCAGTATCTTTTGTATTCATCGGTAGTTTTCCAACGAATCGAGGCTTTGGTGTGCAAAATGGCGTTTGTAAGTCGAATTTCGCTGTTTCGCAGCTAATACTCTTTTGGTAAATAAATATCGGACGGATACTAGTTTCTTCCGCTCAACTGTATGCAGGAGGATACGGAAAACGAATACGATCATAGGCCCGTTGTAACGCTCCTTTTAAAAAGTTGTTAATAACAGCGTTAGTTTAAAAGTTCCAGAGGATACATGCAGTCGTTCTGCCGACTTGAAGATGATCAGAGCACAATTATGGTACAGTTTTCTATTCTTTTATTATTATTATCTGCCCAAATAACTAATAAAATCCCAGTACATTTATATCGTGACCATTCAGGCTTATTTGAGGCTGGTGATAATCTCCAACAACTCTGACCACGCAGTTGTGTCAAGAAAAGGAAAAATTCCATATGCAGCGTCATGGGACAAAACGCCTGAAAATTGCGCTTCTAGAGTTGAAGCCCGCTGTCGCAGTCTGCTGGTTTGCTCGGTAGACAACTTTCAGATCATAAGCAGAAAAGATGAAGGTCAAGCAAACTGCTCAGTATCCCGAAACACCACATGCAGGTGGGATTGGTGATAACACTGGAAGTCTTAACGCATTGTGCGCAAGAGCTCAGGTAAGAGGATATGCCGTTCAGGGTTTTACTGTCTATTTCGAAGGAGGAAATCTTCAAGAAAATAAGAGGAGTGACAAGAGGATCAATCCCTAGTGAACTCGAAATAGAGTATGTTAAGGGCCAAATCGTTGTCGCTATATTCCAAAGCATGATCGAAGAAGGAGAACTGATGGGTGTAACACGCCCGACCGTTGAGAGATCAATGCAGCGCCGCAGTCAGTAGGTTATTCTGCGTTAACCGACACATTAAAATTTAATTGACCAAGATCTTTAATATTTTCAAAGTTGCGGTAACCCAAAAATGATATAAATAACTGCACCTGGGGATGGGCAAGATGCAATATTCCTTCTAAGAAGTGAGGAGTGGATTATACTTCTCACACAAGAGGGATGGATGGCCTCATTCGCATCAACCTTTCAGATGCTAACATAGACAGAACATGTGCGAGGACCTTGTGTTGTTCAAAAGCGTCGAAGGAATTAAGTTACGTCTTACCGGGTGAAATTTATAAGTTCGATGATGGCATCTGCCTAAACACAGATGAAAGAAAACTAAATGGTTGAATTTTCAAAAAAGTATTTTGGACAGGAATGTACTGACTATCAGCTGTCACCTTGGCGTCACCTAAAGAAGTTCAGGGCTGTTAATGTCCGACAAAAAATGCTGTTGTGGGAATACTGCTTGTACATCGCACAAGCGGAGACTATTGAGGTTAAGCCAAATTACTGGTGCAGGAATTCCTCTGCAATGAGAAGTGACTTATGAGTATTTAATTTCGACTTTCATTTTAGGAATCCAGATGATGACCGGAATATTCTCAGGGTAGATATGAGCGATAACATGCGTATCAACTGGCTGATTATAAGTCTAAAAGGCAAGGATAACATGAGATTTGAAGAGACAGTTAAAGCAAAAGAGCAAACTCTGTAGAAGGTTCATATAAAACAACTCAACCCTTGCCTTACGATGAATTTAAAGAAATCGGAATGAGTTATGGTCAAGGATCTGAAGATCGCGAGAGGAGTAGGAGGCGAAAATTATAGAAAGGGCCATAGATAAGCCAAAATTACTCTTTATCTATATCTATGGTAGGTTCAATTCAATTCACTTTATTGAAGGAAACAGGTATGGGCCGTTGAGTACCCTATTTGTAACCTGAAATTAGGTGCAGTGTACAGAGAAACCATATTGGTAGCAAAAGTTCAGAGGTGATCATAAAATATGACAAGTGGTGCGTGAGTCTCGAGGGTTAAATTAAATCCCTCATCGCTCCGACTTATTTTGGCCCAAAATCAAGATGCACCTATCGCCGGAGCTTTTGAAGCCTCAATAATCAGCTGGATACATTTATAAGCAATAAAATCGTGTAATGCCACTGAATCAAGACTATTAAATCAGACGAAGAATCTCTTTCTCGTACAGGATATCACATTTCCCAGAAGAATCAAAGAGGCTCGAGTGGTCAATTGTTTGAAACATGTTGTTTCGAAAGGCCCAGTAAGCGCAGCCGAATTAAGGCCCATGATGCCACTTGAGTGAATTGCCCATGTTTTTATAGGAATACTGCTTGATAATCAAGCAAAGGCAGACGATTGAGGTTGGATTAAACTCCTGTTGAAGGGAAATTAAAAGCCATAGAAGGAACTCGAAGAGTCCGTATTGTATATTGTATATTTTTGAAGGGTTACAGGCATCCCTTCAAACATCGCTATGGTTATGGGAATCTGGTGAAAGGTCCGGACCAATTAGAATTTCATAAACGCAGACTTGCGGCATAGGGCACCGGCAAGATCCTGAAATTTTGGAACAGACTAGTGGTCTGGGATGGTAACATTGCTCGACGCCCAGTAGTCACTGCAGGAGCGCCATTCACCAGTGACGGACTTGGGAACCACGTGGAGAGTCGAGGCCCGTGGGCTGTATGTTTGGTGGATGATGCACAACTAAAGCGTGTTGAACTCGGCATTGGCGGCAGCAAGACGTAGAGGCCCGAGACGGCGGGGCCGAAAGAAACAAAAGAGAACCAGTGGTGCGTGAACCTCAACTTTCAGATGTGAAAGAGGCAACACAGGAGAATTTGGTGGATTTTAGAGGGTGAAAATTGGTAGCTTGGTAATGTCGGGCATCTTAACCAGCCATTTGGCTATTTGAGTGAGTTTGCGGCCGTAAAGATAGTCAAAAGTGGGTGCCTAAATATGCTTAGCTTCTAGTGAGAAAGCTTCCATTGCCAACGTCTGACTATATCAAATATTTGGAATAACATTTTTCATTCGGTCAGAGTCACCACTGTCATGAAGGCTTTGCAAATCAGAGAGTCAGGCATTACAGATTAGGTTGGACGAGCTTTTAATGAGACAAAGAAAGCGGTCGTTTCAGGCTAGTTGTGTCTTGCTATGTCCACTGGTGAGATTACTTAACCCCAAAGTATCCTTTGTCACTTGCAGCCAATCAGTGAAATGACGCACATTGATTACTTTCGAGCACACGCGAGGCTGATGCCAAAGACTCGAGTGGTCCCAACAGCAGCATAAGACAGACGGCGTGAGTCAATGTCTGTGCCGGTCAACTTACGTTACTCCGATTGCCTCGATCAGGAGCGGCGGACAAAGTGGTGCGCTTGGGAATGTTCTACCACAGTTACATATATTTATTTATTTATTTATTGCCAGTTTACGAGGCAAGGGTCAAAAAGGATATATACAGTAGGGGGGTCCAGCTGACGGTAAACTCCTGATCGTTCTTTAAAAGGTATTTTCGGGAAGCTTTGCAGCTTGTTGAACAGATTAAAAGTTTAGGACAGGGAGGTGTTGACACAGGTGCACAGTGTAGTACTTCTCCTTTCGGTGTTGTGGATCTGGTCTTCTGTACTAGCAGCAAGTATGCCGGCGAGCGGCTGCTAGCTGTAGACTGAGGAATAACCCGATTACGGACTGCAAGAGCCAACAACATTGCCTTCAGCATGAAGTCCGGCATAGGATTCAAGAGTCCGTGGACGCCATCAGAACGGAAAAAGAGCTTCCAGAGAATCAGCACCCAAAATTCGCGGAAAGGTGTCCTGAATGTAGAAAACTAGTGACAGCTCTCGTAAACAAGGATAGTTTTGCTGAATTTTTAATACTTCTGGGTAGTTTATTCCAGATTGCTATAGCGTTTACCAGCAAACTGACGGTATTTAACGGTGCGTGCCAAAGGAAGAAATAAGAATACATCTCTATGATTGGTGCGCCGACAGTGATCGAACTGCCTCGGGGATGTAAGGGGGTTAAAAGGTAAAAAACCGTTTAAAAGCTTGAACAGTAAAAATAGTCCCTTCTGTAATCTACGAAGCCACAACGGGTCGAGGCTTGTAAGCTCACAGCGTTGTTGGTAGGACAGGTTTTATGTGCTCTGAAGTAATAACTCTTTTAGTAAAGAAGTGCTGGACTGATTCTATCTTCCTCCGTTCACTCGCGTGCAGAAGGCTAAATAGAAACGAGCAGTATTCCAGACTAGGTCTGACATACATTTTATAAAGGCTGGTCCTAATATTGAGGGTTTTAAAATTTCTGAGAATAAACCCAGTGGTTTGGCGTGCTTTAGAGACAATCAGGGCGCAGTGCTCTGACAGATTAAGACTACTAGAATATGATATGCCAAGATCCGTTATAAACCCGGGCACATTTTAGTCATGACCGTCTATGCTTAGATAGAGGCTGATGGTTGTCTGGCTAACCATAACGGAGCATTTGTGCCAAAAGAAGAGCGAAAGGCGCCATGTACGCACACACCACTGAGCGAAGGCTTGAAGATCCTTTTTAAGAGCTCAAGCACAATGTGGCGATCGACCGGTTTTATAACGATAGGCAGCACCTAAATCATCAGCGTACATAAAGGGCCTACCATACTGAAAACAATCAGGAACATCATTCACAAAAGGCAAAATAGAAGCGGGCCGAGTACACTACCCTGAATAACTGCACTCCTCACGTGCGTGGGGTTGGAGATAACATCGGAAATTTTTACCCGTTGTGCGCGATCATTCAAATAGGAGGATATTAAGTTCAGAGCTTGTTACCTATGCCGAAGGAGGTAAGTTTCAGCAGGAGGAGATCGTGGTCAACACGATCAAAGCCTTCGTGAAGTCGAAATAAACGGTGTAAATTGCAAAACCACTATCTCTAGATTGTAGCACATGATCAAAGTAAAGAGAGCTGGCAGGTGTCACAAGATCTTTTTCGAAACCCATGCTGAGCCGCATTAAGTAGGTTATTCTCTGTTGGGTGACGCATCAACTTGTCTTTTAATCAAGGTCTCTAATATCTTCAGAGGCTGCTGGCAGTGTATTTATTGGCCTAAAGTCGTCCAAATGACGTGGTTCTGCCGTGTTTGGGTATAGGCAAAATGTGCGATTCCTTCCATAAAATAGGGGAAGGTTTCACTTTCAAGAGCAAGATTGAATATCTTATACAGAAGTGACGGAAATATATCATTTTGCATCCGCCTTTAGAACGCTGACCAGGACGCCATCTGGTCAGGACTGTAAGATTGGCGAGAACGCCGAATGGCTACGGTAACGTCCCAGAGGGTAAAAGTTATGTTTTCGAGGACGTTACCGGTCCAAACCCGGACGTTTGGAAAGGGGCGACCGAATGTTCATTAAAGTTCACAGACAAAGAAAGCATTGAAGCTATCAGCCGTCAACTTAGCGTCAGCTATAGGGTTTCAAAAGCGTCTCGAAGTATAGGGTGCGGAGTTTTTCTCTGCGCTGTTACTCGCGAAAAGAGTTTTTGCAACATTGTGCGAAGGGTTTTCGGCAAAGTTAACCTCTTCAGCTAGTCGCTTTTTATTCAGAGAGCCTCTTAGCCTGTTCAAAGATTTGCTGGATCAATGGCAGGACGGAAGTGT